>JAQFYM010001011.1:0-42335 GCA_034694785.1 Agrenia bidenticulata
AATTCCCTCAAAACACCGTTTCTAGAATTTATTTTTAAAAATCTCGTGCCCGTCATATAGGTCGGGCTTTTTTGCTATCCTATCTATACGACCATCTCCAAAAACTCTCTAACAAATGCATACGAGAGAAATCCTTTGAAGAACAGAGTTTAAGTTATTTACAAATTCCTTTGAAAAGTTTTATGGACGCTCCTCAAAGATAAACCTTAAAGGAAGTTGGAATGGGTGAAAAGACACAATTGAATTTAATGTTCCACGCCATGCTTTCCCTTTCTTCCATTCTGACTTTTCTCATTTCTGACTTGACTTACCCGAGGAGGAACTTTGAGGCAGAAAAACCGACACGGGCAGAACACCTGAAAAACATTCAAAAATAAAAACCTTTCAGTTCACATTTGTTACATATTCAAGCTTAAGATACCCTCCACCAACCATGGCCATTTTATGATATTATTCTGATCATCAAACCCTCTCTCCTAAACTCCTTTCTTGTGGTCTCAAACAGAATAAATAACAAGTCTGGGATCATTTTGCACTACTACATAGGTTCGGCTTACTCCCTGAGATGAAGCTGATTTATTGCCAAAATTCTCTATTTCACACAAGAAATCCCAGGAAACAAAGGACGGATTCATACATTAGACACGCATCACATCAATCATCCCTTTGACTTCAATCAATTCTATGCAAACACATCATCAGCACATCATGCACCACGTCGTTCGTGTTTGTTATTGGATCGAGATTTATTGAATTTATTCAAGTATTAAATTAAATTATTACTTCCTATACATCCTCTCATCTCGTAACTGTTCTAACTGCACAATACAACTAAAATTCAACTAGGCTATTAACCGACACTTATAAGTTATAACTCCTAGGCAAAACCTCGCCCATCAATTCCATTCCTCTGCAAAAAAAATCCAATAAAACTCAGGAGACAATCGGAATGTTTATCCCACACGAAAAGGAAATCCTTTTTACTCCTAAAAGTGTTTAAATGTTCTACTTTATACTTGCCATGTCTTTATTCGCATCAAAGTTGTAAACACCAGCTCAAGAATTACATACCACAGTACAGCCGGCAACGAAACTCACAAAAGGTCGCCTTACTTTATTCAAATCTGGAGGAGCAAAAACCACTTTAGGGAATCCCATTTGGGCATATAAAATTTACCCATGTGTTCATAAAACCATATAAAACCGGAAGACTACCACCTCTGCCTCTCTCTCTAGTATCTTCCTCTTCTAACCGTGTGTTTAAACAAAATATTCAAAACCATACACAAACACATAGAACAAGAAATGAAAAATAATGCGGAAATTCTTACCAGAATCCTGTTCTCCGTTTTGTCTCCCTTCGACTCCATTTTCACTGCACATTTTAGCAGAATCCGCACGTGTTTCCCCAGCAGTGTTTTTATCCCTTCTGCAAATCCAATCAAAAAATTCGTATAAAAAATAAGCAACATTTACAACAGACAAAAACGCTCCTGTGCCTTTCAAAAAACCTTGCATTTTAAAATCTCTTCCACATTTCACGTGCCATTCACCACTTTTCATTTCGCATCCAACCCTTTCCCCTCTCCCTTGACATTCACTCCAGTTCCATGCCAAGTTCTCGAGCATTTAATTTGCCTTGTTAAAATTCAATCATTTATATCCTACAGCCGTCGATCTCTGGAGCATGGCCAGATTTTACGGTTCGTGTACATGTGTTTAGAAGTCCCGTGTGTTTACAAACACACACCGTGCCATTCCTCAAGAGCTGTCAGCCAGTAATGATGGTAGTGGTGGCAAAAAAACATCTTATCATCAGTCCTATCATTATTCCTATCTCCTCTATCTCCCATATCTATCCATCAACTTGCAAGAGTAATCCTAGCCATAATCTGCTATTTTTAAAATCACTTTCAAGTACTCTAGAACAACGGGAGCTAATAAAATATCATCTTGCAGTTGCCAGGCTCTAATTATATTTCCGAATTATCTGTATCCCCTTTCAACTTTATAGACAAGCCCAGTAATTTCAACTTACAAAGGAGGATCTTATTCTTCTCAACTTATTCATATTTTCTATATAATAAAAAATCCTTTCAAAGCCATACAATTGAGATGCCAAGGGCATAATCTACCACCACTACCACCACCACAGAGAAACAATAGCAAAATTCCTGTTTTCTCTCTAATATCTGAGTGGAAAATGCCAAAGTCTGTGAATGAAACCTCAAGGAATTTCCTCCTGTAATGTTGTTAGTAGTAGGAGCTCCCGATCTTTCCCGTTCATTGACTTCCTCTCCATATTAGGACAGCGAACATTAACATTTATGGAATTACCAGCAAAATCCGCCCTATATACCAAATGCTAACTACATACGTACTTATTCCTCCGGAGTTGGTGACTCATCCATATTCCAAAGTTTTTTTTTTACAACGGAACTCAATCATGTAAGGCAAACAAGGTCCGAGGACGAGAGACGAAAAAGAAACATTGGATGAAGAAATCGAAAACCTGAAACTTAATCCCGTATTTCCATGTCTATAGACACATTGTCTGAATGAATATAATGGATAGCCAGTCGAGATTCTTGATGCTCTTCTTGGATATAAAAACACGAAGAGCCACTATAGGAATTATCATAAGTAAAATACACTTAGAGATATTCCTTGTAATTTCCAATTCAGGATTACGATTACAGTGTAGCTATCATGTATAATATAATCAATATACGAAATGACCATGGCGAAGCCCATCAATTCCAGTATCATCATCAATTGTCATGGATGAGTTATTCAGGTGTAGCTCTTCGTTTTATTATTATTATATTACGAATCTCATCTCTCAAAAACCAATCTAGTAAATCACAAGCCAAGTAGTAAACTGACCTTGACTACCTTTCCTGGACAACTATTATCTCATTATCATCTGTTTGATTACAAACTTACACCCTCAATTGAGTAACATTTGTCCATCTCTAATATGTAGGCAATAATAATATGAACATCTCCGCCCACCCTGTCAAGGCTATTCAACAATATTGTACTTAATTATCTTTTTGTATCCCTCTTCATATGTGTTCACGCATTTTTCAGACAGCGTATAAAATGTTTTTTTTTAAAGTGCAAACGTTGATTTAGTTGATTACTTTTTACCCCCTTTGTGAGCAAATTTATTTTACTAATTTGGACTTTGGAATTGAGAATTTTGATCATTCAAATAATTGTCACATTTAGGAACCTAAATTTATTAAGGCCAAAATTAAATATTTTACACGCTTAAATTATCATAAATTGCAGTAAGTTATAAATGCATGCAGAATATTACAGAATGTGTAAATCTCCTCAAACTTTTAACTGTAGTAAAAAGTTTTTCAAGTATGAGAAAAAATCTACCTCTAGATTAAATTCAACTAGATAATTACAACGTCAGCTGTGTAGGTCTACTAAATATAAGACGGTAGTTTGAGGCTTGAGCAAATCGTAAAATCTACCTGAAAGACCTTCAATTAAAATGTCTTTCCGGGATTCGAGAGAAGATCCATATCCCAAACGATGCATAGTCTTGAAATAATCCCAATACTTATCACTAAAAATACTAATTTTTGATAAAAAATATAAAAAAGTCTCACAATATTCATAATGGCTATTTATTCCGGAAATAGGAGCGATCAGGGCTAAATGGACAAATGCATCTATTTTGGCTTTTAGAAGTAAAAGTAAATAGTAGCCATTAGCCAAGATATCTAAACATAAATTCACATCACCTAACGTTAGGGAAAATAAACAGATCACCAGTTTTCATCAGTTTTTAATAGAAAACTGCAGAATAAAGCTATTACTTGCAGGTTAAACTCAAACTTCAGCTTAGGAATTTTTAATTGAAACTGTTGGAATTAAATTCCAATGGAATATGTAAATAAGGGAAGGTGTAGCAAACTGTTTCATGGAAATTTTAAGCACCACACACGTCCCATGTTTTACTATTGGAATTCCGTAATTCTGATGGAAATGTGTGCCTCACAAGTCACAGCTTTGCCCTTTCCATGTCATTTCTATAGATTACTTATTTATCAAGATTTACCGCAACGGCAACATTAACAGTTTCAACTCCATACATTTTATTTCAATTGACAGTCCGGATTTATTACTCACTGGAATAGATAATAGTTGAAAGCGTTGATGCCCATGAAAACCCCCCAGTCCCACGGATTAAAATTAGTAAATTATAATTTATTCGTATTCAGCTTATGTCTAAATATAACAGAATAAGTCAACGTTGAAACCTGTTACATAACTCTCCACTTCACCAGTCTTACCTTACCTTCTCAAATAAGCCACGATACAATTTTCAACCTATATTTTTCTGAAAAATGTGATGCCACCAATTTTAATAGAGCTTTCTAGTTCATCGATTGATTTTAAATTAAGATTCAAATGAATGTATTAATGGGTTGGGTAACATTTCTATAATTTTGCGATTTGATTCCATAAAATTATAAAAAACTTCTTCACTCTTCACAGTTACATTATAATTATTATAAATGCTATATCCACCTCTCCATCTACTATTCTACTGTGATCCGTGATTAGTGACCCACCTCCACTAGCCCCAACATCATTGTTATAATAGCATTGCAAAATGTAAGTCCTCAATACGGATGACTAAGACTGAGAAGAGTAGGCACGAATGTAGCTCAAAGCTCCACTTTTTTCTACACTTGATTTGATTTCCATATGATAACGTATAAATGCATGAAATGAAACCCAAGCTGATGAGCCTGGCTTTTCAAGATTGAAAATTATAATTAAACGCTTATTAACTCCAACTCAGCTTTGACTCTATACAATAAGGTAGAGAGTGTTTTCATTTCAAAATATTATGAGAATCAGGTACGGGAATTAGATATAACAAATGCCGACTCCTTAGAGTCCTTACATCAACCTGAGCAATTTGTTTTCAAATTCCTATCTCAACCTGAACATGAAAGAACAAACGATCAGCTCATCAAGAGGAAACTCTGGCACCTACTGCCAAACGCCAATGATACATGCTCCTCTCCAATCTGGCTGCCTGTGTTACATGAAACCCGTTTAAGCTCTCATCTTGTACAAACTTTGCCATTTTCTTTTTAACTAGAGTTGCAGTAGTATTGTGTGTATAATTGCACCTGTTATGGCACCAATTCTCTCCAACTGGTTAGGATATAGGAACAAGGGAGGTAGTGTGGAAAAATGCAACCAGCAACGTCAGTTAGCTTTTAGTCGATTTAATTGATGTGTATCATGATGATGCATCCTCATCTCATCTTATGATGAACTCATTTATTCCCAAAGGGCATGGATTTGTATCGGCTTTGACTAAAATCCAAATTCCATCTCTCAAGTTTCTTGAAAGTAATTGCCCTTTTATGACAATTAGCCATTAGCTGAGATGATTAATCGCTAATATTGGCTTAGACTCTATCTCATCTGCAACGGGGTGTGTAGTAGTCGGCTCAATTGTGAACTCTTCCGAATCCATAGACCTTTTAATTACTCGTGGCAGAGTGGCAGTTAAACAAAGTGGTTATAAATGGGAAGCGGGATGCAAGATTTAGAAGGCTTAAACGGTTTAAATTGGGATAAGGTCAATCAGGTCATACCACTTATTTCCTTCGTCATCGTTCCCTGTTGACTACCGCTTGGCATCTTCTTCCTCATTCAGCTCCAATAGTCAAATCAAAATCGGATCCCCCAAAAACTCGTTTTTGTAGCTGAAGATTTAGTTTTCTAATCCTCCCGACTCTTCACGCTTTCAATCCCGAATCCCCAATGAGTTTCAGCCAAAATTTACAAACTTGTGATGTCGTCAAAACTTTCAATATATACACTCTTCCGTGAGAGTGGGAATTTCTTTGAGCCCCCTTCCTTGAACTTGGTATTTGAACTGGTGACTGGACACTGTTGACTCTCTCAACCCTGTTTACTACACCATGATGACTTACAAAACGCACATGTCAAAGGTGAGAGGTGAGCCCTACAGGCCCGTACTTTCCCCAGTACAAAAGGAAAATGTGCTGACAAGCTGGAGAAATCCGGACTCGATTAGTCACTCGAAAACCCTGAGGAGCGGAATGTGTTTCATTGTTTTGGAAATTATGACGGAGACATTTGACCAGGAAAACTTTTTCTGTTGGTCTATTTTTTTAATTTCTGTCCACTCTGGGTGACTAATAGTGGATTTAGTGATAAAGTAAACGAGTGGAGACTGGAGGCTCAGTGTGAGTTTAAAAAGGGTGTTATTGTTTACACATTAAAAAGAGATGTATTTGGAATGAGTTTGAAATGTTGAATGTTCAGAGAGAGAGAGAGAGAGAGAGCAGAAATCGGCAGAATGAGTGCCGAACTGAAACCCTTCCCCAAGTGTGTTGTGGATATCTTTGAGATTTTTATGCGCAAAGCCACCACCACCACTCATCCCTCTTACTAACTAAATCTTTAACACCTCTCGGCCTCATTCGGTTCCTTCCCATCTGCTCATCTCTACTCTATGGTTCCTCAGAGGCCGGGAAGTCCATGGCGGCAAATTTAAATTGAGATTTTCAAATCCATTGTTTTCACTCAAATATATATTTCTAATTTGTATTTACAATTTTTTTAAATTCACATTTTTTAATGTGTATTGTGAATGTAAAATTATGTAAATATTGGGAATAATACTCAAGGTAGGTTAGATTTAGCTGGATTTTCTATTTATTTCGGGTTTTACTTTTTAGTCATGAATTTTTTTTTTCAGGTACATACGAGTTTACCCTTACTCCCTTACCCTTAAGAATTTGCTTCGTAAGTCTTACTAGGATTCATTGATTCACGGTAAATGAGGGTTTTTTTTAAATTTTCTAAAGGAAAAGAAAAGAATAAACAAAACATTGAAAGATTTGAAAGGTTTGTTTTTGGTTTTGGGTGTTTTGACGCTTGTTAATGTACATTATGAGTGCACAAATTGACATATACCTAATCTGGCTTAAATTTAGCTTTATATCTATCTAGATAATTGAAAACGTTTCGAGGACGCCAGGACGGAAAGAGCAGACGGTGGACGGTGGACTGGTTGAATCAGGAAAAGTATTATATTGTTTATGAGGATACATTCTTGAGTGTTCAGTTTGAGGTTAGTGCATTTAAGAATTTCTTCTTAATGATATAACTTACAGTTTAAACTTAACTGAACTTATGATTAGATTGAAAATGACATTTAAAAATATTTGACTAGTGTCGACTGGAAGAAAGATGATGTCAATGCAGCCCAATATTCTAGTGGAGAAGGTAGCAAGCTGTTTGGAAGCTAAGGACTATGGTGGACTCTATGATGAGATATTCAAGCATGAAAGCCTTCCCCATATCCATTCTGAGGGAATGGATCTCATTACCAAAATCTGTGAAAATGGACTAGCATTTGCTCCGGACAATGATGCAATAGCTGCTTGTACAAACTCTCTAAACCAAGTTGTCTTCAATTATCGTCCCAAGGAATCTCTTATATGTCTTTTGGAACAGGGAGAAGCATTTGTGCACTCGGATAAGTTTACATGCCTCCTCCCATCTCTTCAGTTTGTTATGCTTAATTTGCCGAAAAAACGGGAAAAGACATTCTCATGGGTTCTCAGCACTCTAAGATCTCACATGAAATACTTTCATGAATTTCCAGAGGAGTTGAAAAACAAGTTTTTTGAAGGGAACGAGACTGTTTTGTTAGAGCAGGACCCTAAAGTGAAGGCAATTCTTAGGACCTATAAGGAATACATCGATTTCTATGAGCCTTTTGTGGATCAGTTGCATAATAACACAATGGAAGCTGCCGAAACAAACAATCCAGAAGCCATCGATAGTATTACACGGCAAAGGGCCTACTTGAGAGATTACCTTGTAGATCTACTCGGGACGCCGTTGATTCATTTGAATTTAGAATGGAATGAAATTGATGAAAACATGAACGGCAGTAAAATGGAACAAACTCATCAATCTAATGGAATAGAGGAAACTCAATATGGACCTAAAATCAAGAGTGATGCTCGAATAGTTGCGGAAAAGTTGATGGCTCTTCTAGCAAAAGTTGATCTTGATCCATCGTACTATTTTAGGTGGATCGACATTCGAGTTGCACCAAAAATGGAACTGAAATCCAATCCTAAAACGAATGATAATGTAGTTGTTAATAGTTTTCAAGGTGTAATAGAATCAGAGGAGGAAGAAGAGGAAGAAGATGAAATTGTTGTCAGTATGAGTTCTATCGGTAGTTACTTGTATCTTATATTTGATCAAAAATTGAATACTGATAAGTTTCCTTCCATTTTGAGTCCGGCTTACACGCTTAATACTGTACTCTACCCGTTGACTACAATTATTAAGAATATAAAGAATATTTTTGCGATCAAGAAAGCGCTTGCCCTAACCCTTCAGATGATCGACCTCTGTGATATTACGATGTCTTCTAACTCCGATCATCGGTTGCATGAAGACTTACTCAAAACCGAAATTCACAAATTGTTTATTGATCGAATTTCCTACGTTGCAGTTTACTGTGAAGCCAAAACAATTCGATATAAGGCCTATCAATTATTAAAACGGTATCTGTGGATTTTTGAACCTCAAGGAAGATACGATTGCCTCAACCTGATTTTCAACACAATTCCCAATGACAGTCTTGTAGGCCACATGATTACCGAATTGAAGCAATTTGTATTCATTGCGTGTGATCCCGTCAAACCGAAAAGTGAAAGAGGGATGGAGCTTCATTTTCTCGGACCTTCTCTTCATCGAATGCTGGCTATTGTGTGCAATTTGAAAGATGGAGTGACCACAGACTTGTCCGAAAACGGTAACAAAATTGTCTGCGCCTTGAATTTACTGAGATTTCTGCTTCTTAAAGACGGGAAAGAAAACAAGACTGGAATTATGGATATCTTTCCAAAGATCGAGCAACTTATGCTTCACCCCCTCAGAAAAGGAATAGACCTGTCCAAAGCGCATTACGAACTAAGATTAAAGGAGATGAACGACCCTCACTTGCAGAAAGAACGAGGAAACGAGGAGAAACGAATGTTTGAAAGTATGGCTGCATTAGAAGTGGGAGGTCAGGCACTGAAACCGGGTGATATATCAATGAGTGAACAGAAGTCTTCGGTGGTATCGGCAATAAACACGTTCGACCACATGACGGGCCTTCTTGCCTGGGTGTATGAGGCTCATCCCAATTCAAGAAGAAAATGATCAGTTTTCCTTCCTCAAAAATTAAATCTGTTTCTTTCTTTTCTGCCTTATGATAAGATTTTTATTGGAGAAAAAATGGTCTTTACAAAATATTTGGTGCAAAATTCGTATTAAATGTATAAAGCTGATCTTGATCTGTTTACCTTGGCCCTTTTATTGTATTATGAAAGGTTCAGCGACAGGGAAGGATAGGTGGGAAGTACGCGCGTAAGTCTGGAGTATTTGCATTATAGTTTGGAAGTATTTACAACTAAATTGCTAAGCCCTTGCCTTGTATACGATACAGAATTCGGCCCTCGTGTTCATTTAAATTACGATTAATCTAAAATAATTAGCTATTTAATTGCTTAATAATTAATCTCTAGAGGCTCTAAGGGATTGCAGCGTGCCAATCAGGCTCCCAGGCCTTGCATAATACAAATCTGAAGTGCGATATGTCGCCTCAGGAGGCATGAGTTTCTTATCCTTGTTCTTGTGACAAATACAGGCAGCACAACAAAATACGATGACGACTTGTAATAGACAGAACCCTATTATGATGGCCATTAGTAGATTTTTCGGGGTACAGACGATCATTCCGTTTTCTACAAAGTGTAAAAATATTTCCATATCAAATGTTTTCAAGAATTATTTTAGTTTCGAAATATTCTATTTAAATATTTAAAACCCCATACCTCGTTGGTGAATCCTTTCATCCAACCCTTTAGCCAATTGAGCTTTCGATTTTCCATTCAAAGGTCCGTTTACAATTATCTCCTTTTGTAGTTCGACAAACTGAACTTTATCATCTCCCAAGATCATTGATCGTCTCCTGCGCCCATGAGACGCTTCCCCATCGCATCGAATCTGTGTTTAAATTTAATGCTTTAAAATTCTCACATATCTTTGCGGTTTCCGTTTGGATTTTCCGTTATTTTGTGAGTTGTCTTACCGGTGGACATTCACTTCTACAAAACTGGAGGTACACCTGAAATCGAACGACAGCATCATTTGTAAACTTGAATGCCTCGAATCGGCCCTTTAAGGATTTGGATCCATCATTCGCCTTCTTAAGGTGAGGAAAAATAGCAGGGTCTTCAGGACAGCCACGTCCATCCAAGAGGATAAGTTCGTCTTCATTAGTTCCACTCCGGGCAACCAAGTCCCTTGCAAATACCCCGTATGCACCTTAATTCATGAATTGTCAATAACATTAACTATTTAATTTGACCCTTAATTATACGGTAAATTTTATTATGCATAAAGACCCATCGATTTCTAACTTACTTGTCGCTTCCACCTCGACTTTGAAGAACAGTTCGTCCCCTAAGGACACTCCACTCACATCATTCCCACTTTTGTCGATGATTCGAAGCGTTACGATTGGAGACTTGGCCGTTGCATTAATCACGGAAGTTGCAATGCCCAATATAGGTGCAGGGGCTGAGCCAGCCTCAACCAGTCTGGATTCCGATTCTTTCTCAAATGCAATCTTCTGAGTTATCGTTCGATTGGTTTCTGGGAATGTGCAAACTAGCCGGAAAGCAGCATCTCCTCGTTTCTGAATTAAGGGATGTTGCTGAACTATAAGATTGCCGACGAAGGATCCAGTTCCGTCCCTTTAGTAATTAAGAAATTAAAAATCTCCAAATGAATTTAAAACAAGATTTTTTTTCCAGTAATAAAATCCACTGAAATTACTTGAAAACTCCACATCCATTGAGAGGGTATTCCAAAGCCGTGCTGAGCTTGCCATGACCAAATACCTCACATTCAGGGAGCAAAGATGAAGAATACATTTTACCATAGAATGGGGAATGCGTCTTCAGTTTGGCTATCATCGTCTCTCCGTTACACTCTAGTGACACTTTTGAACAAAATTGGATTAGGTACATTGAGACAGCATGATGAAAATGCTAACCCGGCAGAAGGTTAGGCCACCTCCGTCTTAATTTCATGCTCACAGAGTGATAAACATATGCCATTCATAGCCCAAGGAAGAAATTAATCTAATTTATCCTTGTAACAGGTCAAACGATGCTGAACGAATTGGTCATCTCTTTCATATTCAGACAACTCTATGGAAAAACTTGAGTAAAATCTCAAGGAAATCAAAACTTACTGTCAATACAAGGGACTCGCTGAGCGTAGATCTTATCTTCATGAGATTTCAGCAATTTTGGGGAAGTTGTGGACATATCAGCTCCACTAAGGAAACAGAGACCTGTCACCGTGTCATAGGTGATGGAGCGACATGTGAAGGCTGTGTACATTTCGCATGCTTTCTGGCACTAAAAATATTGCATAACATGAAAAAACAAATTCAAGTCATGCTCCGGGGTGTGGTCGTAAATCCAAACATTCTTGTAATAATTAGTGTAGAAATTAGTATTAAATTATCAATTAAGTTTTTCACGTACTTCTTCAAGGTTCTCGGACTTTGTAGCGAAATCGCCAATGGGGAACTCGAATCCACGCATGATTTCCCATTCACAATGCCTTTGTTTGGTCGAGATGGGCTCTATTGTCGCCAAATAAACAAAAGTCTTTCTTATTGTTAGCGACGTTCATAGACTGTCACTCGAAACTTGTCTGAGGGACAGTTTAAGCATATTGACATTGTCAGTGTCCGTTCCGTCCCATAAATTTGCATTTGCACATACGCACTCAACTCGATAAATTTAAATATTCAAGTTGATTTTAATTAAGTAATTGAGTTAAGAAAAGGAGTGATAATTAAATGAATGATAGCAAGTTTTGGGAGAGAACAGTTAGGGAAGGGATGAATAATCGGTATGATTAGCATACTTGAGTTTGGCCAAGTGTGTAAATATGATAATCAGAGAAAAGAGTTGAAACACTTGCCTATGCATGTGTTCTCAATGTACTCAACTTCTTTGGACGACTTGACAAAAGAGCCCGGTTGGGTTCTTCGGTCTTCTCTACTCAAACGGCATTCCTTTCTTGATTCCCTGGTGGATTTAGTAATTTGCATTTTAAATATGATTTACAACTCTCTTTTTTTCTCACACTTCAGTGAACCCAGCAGTCGAGTCGAGACCCTACTGACTCAGTTATTATACCGACTCGGTGCGAAATGTGTGTTTGACTTCTGAAGAAGAAGATTACGGTTCATTAATAGGCTCAATTAAAATTCTTGATTTAAAAAAATGTAACAAGATTAAATCTAGAGTCTTGGGACGAGATTGTAAATCATAAATCTTCCGTTGCATATGAAGAACCAACCGTAAAATCTTTTATTTATTATGCACCCAGTAAAAAAAAAAGTTTTAAAATCTTAAAACAAGTGATAATATTCACGAACCAGTAATCAGCAGATCGACATGGGAGTTTCTTATCCGTGAGACAAAGTTCAGAGCATCTTTTTCGTGTCCCGACACTCCGGACGATGACATCGTCATGGCCCGCTAGCTCATGACCTGGGATCCTCTCCGTCACCCACGCCTTGCTACAAATATCCCCTGTGGAATTAGACAAATAATTGAAATAATGACATGTATGAAAAGTATAATCATTTCATAGTCCATACATGCAGTTATCTAGGTATTCAAATGCCTAAAACCAGATTTACTGTTGACTTGGACTATGTAGATTTGGTAAATGAGTGCGTGGATTGAGAAATCTCCATTTCCTTCCCAAATCCTATAGATTCTTTCCCCTTTAAATTAATTAGAGAGATGAAGTCGTTTGAGATTGTAGGTATGGGTATGCTAGTGTATTATTATTATGTGTTTCAGTGTACGTAGTGAGTCTAGCTACACGTTGCGTGGGAAGATGGACGCGGCTGAAACGAGTCTAACAAGAGTTGAGACAGATCAAATAACCCTTTTTACTGTCTAATCAAAGGGAGAAATTATGGACAGGTGTATCATTGAAACCAATCATTTCTCAATGAATTGACGAAAGGGTGAGTAAACGGTAAAAACAAAGTCAGTTGAGGTATTGAGGAAGGATTTGATATAATCATTATCATCTTTCAATCCGTCTAGGCGGAATGTCTAGCATCTCTCAAATCTAGAATCTACATGTGAAAGGTTCACCTTGGGTTAAAAATGAAATTAGAAATAAAAATGGAATGTATACATACAGTCCACCGCAAAATGTAAAGTTCAATTTCAACCAATTTAAATAACCGGATGGATCATTAAAAGTCCGTAGACCTTTAATTTCTCTTAAGAAGGTTATTAGATTGGTTTGGGCTCCTAGAGTCCAAAGGGACCTTTTGCCCTCTTGGTAATCATACGAGGCTTACCTTGGAGGCATAATCTTTCAAAGTATGAAGATCCTTTGGATGGATCCACTTCTACGGAGGACTCGGTAAACTTTGGGTTTCCGAGACGGAAGCAAGCGTTTGAGTTGTAGTCGATCCAGAATGCGGAGCAGCTTGATGATGATCTGCATCTGTAGAAATAAAAATGAATCACATTTTTTTCTCGATTCAAAAAAAATTTCGCTATAATTGTGTTTGAACTGGTGAATGATCCGGTGCATCCGTAACATCTTGATCCATCACTCTTCTCTTGTAAATTGAAAATTTACGGAGCTCATCTTACCATGTTGATTGTTTTTTTAGAAATAATTAATGCACCAATTCCCATCTAAGTTCAAATAAATTTCGAATACAGGTATTCGCTTTAGATTACCTGTTGTAGCAATCAGCAGTGATTGCCCCAGAGGTACTGGAGTACAGGGGAATCCTATCCTCCGGGGGTAACTCGATCCCGGTGACCTTTTCAAACGTCTCTATCCCCGTGGAGCAGTCTGAAAGGGCTGCCTTTAGAGGCACGAGGATTTGACCTAGAAATGTATAGAAAATGTGTATCAATCACCACCGTATTTTATTCTCAACAGTATTGGATTGAAAGCTGAAAGTGAATGAGAAAATCCCTAATCATCCAATTCTTAAAAAACTCACATTCGAAATTATTGCAATAGAAAAAGGAGATGACTGTGGATACACAGAGTGCAACTGACATTTAAACTTTCGTATAGACTCTAGACTCGATTCTCAATCTCAATCTGCATGTGTACAGTTAAACCACGAAATTCCAATTAAAATTCACCTCACCGATTTACCACAAAAAGGGTAAACCTCAAACCGCAGACAATAAACAATCTAACCAAACATCAACTTAAGACTTTGCCCATAAAAAACCCACAAAGTCCTATAACCTTTCAATCAGCATTCAAGTTTCAAACGAAAAAAGCACGGAACTCTCCACAGCCATTTCAGCTCCATCAGATCTTGACTGAAGCTCAACTTTATTGTGCATTGTGCATTAAAGAATCTCACCTCAATTGACATTTATAAAAATATACATGTTTCTACAAAGGTATATGAAAATGGGACTAGACAATATTATTTTTCGGTAAACGAGATCAATCTTGGATCAATTGTGCATAGCATGAAATTCTATATAATCCTAAATTGTGTACGAATATCAGCAAGGAAGGAAAGGAAAGCTTTTAAACAAAAGAAAGAGAGCATCTATGTTTTATTGCTATTAAGACATCAGGATGAGAAGTTGTGACAGTATTTTGTTTTACTAGTACCACCACCACCCGATCTCAGGACATTTCTAATGAGCAATGTGTCATGGGATGAATGGCTGAATTATGTATGGATGTAACCTAATCATTTTAGATTAAATCCAGGGGAAAAGTGTATAATGAATAGGATGGGAATAATAATAAGCAGAGGATCAAAATGGATTCAATGATTTGAAAATAAATAGAAATGAGTTAATTGTCCATATAACTCACATTGTATACTTAGGATGAGCCCAAAACACAGAAAACCACTGAAGTAACCACAAACTGCACGCATTTTCACCACCAATATAGAGAGATGAGAGGAGGCATAAAATCAATTCCCTGACACCACGACCAACAATACAGCTCCACACAAAACTCAATCAAATCAAATCAACACCACTTTCGATCAATCAACCCAAAATTTCCAATCTCTGAGCAATCCAGATTTACACTTGACAGGTTTCCTAAAACACTTTTTGAGACTATTTTGAGACTGTTAGAAGAGGATGAGCTCAACTACTCGTGGTGGTGGCACCTTGTAAATAGTTGACAGTGTGGAGCTCTACAACTTTCGAGATCAATGGAGGATTGAAATCCGTGTGTCCCTACCCTACCTATAAGAACTTTGGTATTGTTGTTGGAGATTGATGTAGAGATGAGATTCAAGTTTATCGTCTAACCCCACAAAAGTGACTGATCGATCGAGTAGAAAGAATCTGGCAAGAGGATTAAATCAAGATCACCATCTTCCACCTACCACCAACAATGATTCATAATCTCATCAACCCTAGATTTAAGAGGAAGAGTCTGCAATAATAAAAATCTCGACATGGTTCATTATTGGATTCAATTGTTGTGTAATCCCGTCATAGCTTGCGAGGACTTGGTCAACTCTTGATTGTGTGTGTCAAATGATTTGCCAGATTTCGGCTGGGGAATAGGTAATAAATTGGAGACCTTGGAGGTAAACTTGTCGCCTTGATTTAAAGGTAATTGTTACCGGGTGCAGAAGTAGGTAACAATGGGATAAGATAATAGTGGGTAACAATGCGAGTGTCCCTTTCTATCCGACTCTCTTCCTTGAGGTGCATGGTAGGCAGGAGGGGTAGAGTAAACAAAGGGATCGGATGTGACAATGAAAATCTCTTACTGATTTTGCCCCATTGTTGGCCATCTCGCTCATTTTACTTGTTGATTGTCTTTTTAAGTCTTTTTAGGGAATTTGTCATTTTGGGACTTTGGATTCTTAAGAGAAAAAATATGATGTTGATGATGAATGCTGATTGTTGATATGCATGGCATTTAATTTGTCTTCTCTATACTTTATCTTAAAAAAGGCAGGGTTGGATTCGGAATTCATCACGGTGGCAAGGGTGACAAGGACGGGAGGGTTAGCCATGCAAAGAGACGATTCACCTCTCACCACCATTTTATACTTGCTAATCTAAAGTTTGCATTAAAATGTCTTTAATTAAATTTTGAATATTTTTTGTTTCAAATCTCTCCAGCACGATTGAATAGACTTCAGCTGTCGTTTGACACGTTTGGTCACACTCCTGGAAAATGCAATTCTTGATTAGCCTCAGGGATTTCCTTCAAATTTAAGGGCAGTAACCAAGAGTTGAATGCATTTTAGGATTACAAATAGTAGATGCAAATTTGGAGGTTTTTAAACATCCGGTTTAATTTTTTTAAAGGAATTTCCAGAAAATTATGTTTTTTTTTGAAAAATTACATTTTGGGCGTGCACCAATGGAAAGAGATTTAAAGCGTTCACTCAGCAAGGGGTTGAAGTCTTCTTGACTTCAAGTTGAAAGGATTTTGCACACAGTTGTATATTTTTCATTAAACACTTGAAGGAAATCGTATAGATCAGGTCCGGATTCACAGATGTTGCTATTTGTATTTTCAATTTGTTTTTACGAGCTAATCTGGAGATCTTGTAATTGCTAAGAAATTCTAATCTTAAGTATTTAATAATAATTTTGGGATTGAATTGAATTTTTAAATCGTTATGATTGTTTTTAACTTTGTGATGCATAATATGAGTTGAAAAAGAAAACTACAATCAAATGTAAGGAAATTGCTGAGTCAGTCAAGTATTGGCTCTGTGTTAATCATTTTTAATAGATTATCGTAGTTTCAAATACAATGGAAACCCTTAGCACGCAGAAACATATCGTCTACAGTTTTGCTCACATTAATTTAAGTATCTCAAATTGATATTGATGCAAATCACTCTTTGGACCTGGACAAACTTCCGACAATAATTTTCTTACTTTATTCTTAGATTTTTCGCTCTACAATTTTATAAATAGCTGTTTTAAAGTCATTTACGTTTCAAATGTTTAATATAGCACCATAACAGATGCTTTGTCTTTAATAGGTGATTTTGATAACGGCTTTATTTAATTATATTTAGTCCGTGTTATCGATCAGTGTTCAAGTGTTAATAACTCGATTAGTAGCTGTTTTTTAATTGCATGGCAGAAAACATTTACGTTCCATTCAAGGTTAAAGTTGATAAATGATGGCTGTTTCACCAGTTGTATTTTCCTTAGTTTGAAGTTATAAATTTCTAGTAAATATGGAAACTTAAAGTCATTTTGGGAAATGGACCCGGATATTATAGCGAAGGTCACCAATCGTTAGACATTTATCACACAACAGATTACAGTAGGCTAATATCTTTGGACTTACAAATAGAGTAGCCCTTTCTCAACGGAAATTTAATGCATAGATTTATATGCAATGAAATTATACGTGTTCATGATAATTTACAGATTATATTTGAATAGACATGGCCACAAAGCTATAGTATTTGTATGGTCTCATTAAATTACCATGTTGATTTTAAATCCCTACAGTATCGAATTTTTGTTTTGCAACCAACTGCAAAATTTTCCATTCTACAATCTAATTCTGTGTGGAAAAATTTATGAGGAGACTATCTCTTCGTAGTTGTATTTGTATTCAAAATAAAAGTTGGTCAACCAAACATTTACCCCCACCGACTTATAATAAGATCTTCAGACTAAGGAAATACAGAGGATAAATAAATTTTAAAAACTTTGTATACTCTTGCCCCTAGAGTTTTTGAATCACAGTATTGTCTTGAAATTCCAACATTAAAATATCCAAGATCATACTTTGATTGTCTAAAATTTAAGCTTTAAGTAATTGTAAAATGAACCCTGTGCCCCTACATTTAAACTCATTTCTTTTCTTACAGGTTTTGAAGTTTTGACTAAGCATTTAAATTTTAAAAATTTATTCAGGTAATAATTCAATGGTGGTCAATTTGGTTTCTGCTCCTGTAAAAAAAATCCATTATAAAATCTTCTCCCCTATTCCTAAGATTTCCTAAATAATAACTTTATTTTAAAGTTTCAAGTTTTGTATCAGCTCTCTACTTGCGTAATTGGTCATAGCTATTTTTCCTAATGAGGTTTGAGGATTGTCACTTTGTTGAAAACAATGTTTTTTAACACATTGTTTGACAATGCTTCAAAATTGGATTTAACGTATTACTACTTCCTCATATTGGTCAACCATTTACATTTGTAACTAAATTATCACCTATTCCAACTGTGATGGCACATTAGCATGCCATATACATCTTGTTGTTCTCATATTGTAATTTAATTTCCTGATTCAAACTACTATAATATTCCTGTAACACAAAAGCCAATCCAATCCGAGGGCATGTAACTTCCCAAAAGACTACATGCCATTCAATCCAAATTCACATCCTCATATTGTGTCTCCATATTACCTATTTATAATCCTCATTAAGAGCCTTAAAAGAATTTACACCTTCTCTCAAGCGTATTTTAGATTCAAAACCACCACCGCAATTTATTCAGACACCTCTCAGCTCCGGTTCACTTCCCCCAAAGCCCATGAAACTTTTCATTAAAGAACAGGAGAAGTTAAAATTACAATCTCCATATTAGAAATATATGAGCTGGGAAGGAGTTTAAATTTAATTACAATCTTATTCGCATTATGGCTTTCCCAACAATGGCGGAAAGATTAGTATTATTATTTTTACAATGTAATACCTCATTAAGTAATGGCTCTTGAGAAAAGAGTGGAAATGTGTTGGGTTCGACGAGGAGATTAAGTCCAAGTTTAGTTGGCAGAGTTGCCCTGTCACTTTCCTCGTTAGAATTCCTCATCGTTTTGGGAATGACACATGAACACGAGAGGAAGAAGATGTTAAACCATGAAGGTGATTCTCCACCTTACTAACCACTTTTGCTATGTCTCATTCCTATTCTCATTTAGGATTTATTACCACTGATTATTATTAGTAGACCTAAAAGCAGAATTCCATTTTCACGTTTCTCTGTAAAAATAGATAAATTAAGATCCACTGGTTTCTAAACATTTTTAGAATTTCATATTCATCAGCCTCCCATTCGGATGTAGAATAATTTTAAGAGGCTGGGGTGAAAGTATTGAATATTTTTGCCTTTCTTTTAAACTGAGGAAACTAAAAAATTTCTGAATATTTTAGCAGTGACAATTTGTACTTTTATCTGTAATTTTAGAAAGTTTTTAAATAATAATTTTTCAACCTACAAAGAAACTACAGCCTTGAAAATTAGTTCCTTCAATCTGATCTTGTACATCCTCAACCTTTATGCCGGTACAAAACTATTCCAAAGTTCCTAAAACAACGAGTACAGTTAAAATCGTCAATTTCAGTAAATTAAACTCGTCCATTAAATTAAAATCTATTCATCGACCTTGATCAATAATATTTATTCAATGAAAGTGGCAAAGTTAAATTTTGGAAATAGCTCATCAGAATGCCGTGGCAAGCTCATGTTTCAATTTACATTCATTCATGTCCCCTTCCTGTTACAAAAATGAAAATAAAACTAGTCCTAGTGCAAATGTTATCATAGCGATATGTTTAATAAAGTTAAATCAAGGACAACAGGAGTCGCGGGTCTAACGTCTCAATAGTAAATTATAAACTATAAAAATTAAGTCTTTAAAGCTCTTAAAAATTAAAGATGTTAGAGCAGGCTTCTTTTGAAAACGACTTAATTTGACCTTCTGAAAGCGTCTGTGTCAAATTGATCCGTTCCAGCAAAATATCTAAACTAAACAGGTTTCTCTCCTGGCTCATATACTCCCACACCTATTCAACTCCATTAGCAATTATTGATCGTTGACCCGCTTAAACTGGATCTGTATAAACTCTTCATTAGCGGAGAAGATCAATAAAAAATCTTGGAATAGCAATACATTTTTTAGAGTAGTAAAAAAACTAATAAAAAAGCCAGGGTGCTATGTAAGCATAATTGCAAATACATTCCTCCTGATTAATTCCAGTGCCTTTGAAATATATTAAACATAATGCCTAACTGCTGTTTAATTGTAATTTATTATAATTGGAAATAAACGATGAGATGATTTATAATACTCGATAAAAAAAACAGATATTATAAGCCCCGACGTCAATCCCTGAAAAATAGATAACTCTGGAACGATGTACAGAAACCAGAGGGCATTAGCATAAAATATAATTACAAGATGATTCCAGAAGAAATCGGTTCTTCTCATGCGATTTGGTGATTAGCATATCAACCCACTACCTCTCGCTACAATTGTATAAACTTAAATTCTAAAAGTCAACAATCAATATTAATTACAAAAAGGGTAATCCTATGTACCTCCTATCCCAAAACTGAGTTCATCAAAGGGAAGAGATGCTATTTACAATGCACAAAAATCAACGTTACAAAACGCACGTACTCGAGAGATAAAATGGCATCATCATGAATCCCGAGAACAGAAGCTCCCCGGCAGGGCCGACCGTAAAAGCGGCCAACATTCTCAAAAATAGAATGAGACGCTTATTGCATGTGAGACAGACACAATTAATCCCTTGTAAAGAAATTAATGAGCCTATCCTACTGATTCCATAATTAAGGATAACTAACAAGGGTATATATGAACAGACAGTGGAGCTATTTCATAAGATCAACAGATTCTTTGTTGATCCTGTAGTTTAATTGTTATTGCATCCTTAGTACCTTCGTCTGCATTGTAAACACCACACCATTGGAATTAGCATATCGTTAAATCAGTCCATCTGAGCTCAAATCATATTTTAAACAACACGGAATCTGCCCGTGATTGCCTTAATGATGCTTTAAACAGCTTCAAAATAACTCACTCCTTTCCTCTCGAGTTTCAATCCGTCCAAGCTTCAAGTTATCACGGGCTCATTAGCTCACCCGACGTACAGCCGGTCGCACCGACATTCCTCAGTCCGTCTTATCGAACTGCAATTAAGTCCTGAGTAAGGAAGTCTAGTGGTTTACAGTAGTGGTTTCTACAGAACTGTGACTACATTGAGTAACTAGAGTGGCCTCTGGGAGCTTCGATAAACTGGTCTATTGTACCAAGTCATTTTAACGTTTCAAAAATGGATATCCATAACCTGACCCACGCGGCTTTGGAGGTCATGATGAATATGACGAACGGGACGAGTGATGGACACTCAGCGAACAAGACTCATCCTATAATTTTGGAGGGCGGGTTCCTCTCTGGTCGAAATCCCTTTGCATTTAATCCCCATTTCCCATTGCCATCATTTATCGTCCAACTTGTGGTCATTGTCTGCATGTCGAGATTGGTCAAATTAATCCTGTCTCCTATCAAACAACCTGGTAAGTGATCAAATGCCTATTTCGTACTCTTGATACCATAATTGAGAGATCTTATATTTTTTTGTCAGCCGTGATAGCTGAAACAATCTCGGGAATCATCTTAGGCCCCACGGCGATGGGACACATCCCTTATTTTTCGAGCACTATTTTCCCCGCCCCATCCCTTCCATTCTTGAATCTAATGTCGAATTTTGGACTAGTCCTTTTCCTCTTCCTCGTTGGACTTGAACTTGATCCCCGAATGCTGAAAAAGAGTATGAAAAACAGCCTTGCCATTTCCTTGACGGGCATGGCTCTGCCCTTTGCCATGGGAGTTGGAGTCTCTTACATTTTGTATACTTACATCGAGCCTCCGACTCATCAGAATGGCTTCACAAAGTATTTCCTGTTCCTTGGGGTTGCAATGGCCATTACGGCATTTCCAGTGTTGGCCAGGATTTTGACGGAGCTGAATTTGCTGAAAACAAAGGTGGGTGGAATTACGATCTCTGCGGCTGCTGTGGACGACGCGACTTCTTGGTGTCTTCTGGCCTTGGTTATCTCACTGATCAATGCGGGGTCAGGTCTCATTGCGCTCTACGTATTTCTCATTGGGTTGGGCTACACCCTCTTCCTCATTTTTGCAGTCAGACCTGTCTATGTGTTTATTTTGCGAAGAAGTGGAGCCTTTGAAAGCGAACCGTCCCAATTCGTCATGTTCTTGACCCTCGTTCTCGTATTTACCAGTGCATTCATCACAGACGCTATTGGGATTCATGCGATTTTTGGAGGCTTTCTAGCAGGGATCATTATGCCCCATGAAGGAGGCTTCGCGTACCATGTCACTGAGAAACTTGAAGATATCGTGGCCATCTTATTCCTTCCCCTTTATTTCGCCCTTTCAGGACTAAGGACATCCATCGGGTCCTTAAACGACCCAGTAAGCTGGGCAATTGTATTGCTTGTCATTGCTGTAGCTTGTTTTGGAAAAATTGTGGGATGCACACTGGCTGCAAGAGCAACTCGTATGAACTGGAGGGAGTCCTTCACTGTCGGATGTTTGATGAATTGCAAAGGCCTCGTAGAACTCATTGTTTTGAACTTGGGCTACGATGCTCAAGTCATTTCCCAGAGGACTTTCGCAATTATGGTTATCATGGCCTTGGTTACGACTTTCATAACAGTTCCTCTAGTCTCCCTCATCTACCCGCCTCAGTACCATGAAAAGCCTGAAGAGCTGACTCCAAGCACAAAGGGTAAAAAGCAACCACCAAGCCTGTTAGTCTCAGTAAATAAAATCGAACAAGTCCCAGCAATTCTCAGCATTATAAATCTGCTCCAATCTAAACTGACCACATCGTCATTTATTCCCAACGTATCAGACATCAAAGGTCAGATGATTCCCTTGACATTACCAAGTAACTGTATGAAGCCGCCTAAGGATGGAGATAAGTCTGGAAAGAACAGACTGGTAATCAATGCCCTGAGATTAATCGAGCTGACTGAGCGAGATTCCTCAGTGATGCTCCAGACCTCTCAAAACGCACTGCAGGATGACCCCGTCATGAAAATGCTGAGGACCTTCTGTGAAATGTCAACCGTTAATGTTCGCAGCCTTGTGAAGGTTGTGACGATGAACAACTTTGGAGACACCTTGGTCAACACGGCCAAAGAAGTCAATGCCAAGTACATGTTGGTCCCATGGAGTGGCAGTGGATCCATTATCGAAGATGCCGCAGTCAATCCCATTCAGCAAGTATTCCAAGAACATCGAAGACGGCAATCTATTCATACACCAGTCCAACATGCCAACTTTATGCAAGACCTCCTCTCAAAGGCAACGTCCAGTATCTTAATTCTTATCGACAGGGGATTGGACATGAGCCAGCCTGCCTTGGTACATAACTCCTTGCTCCAGACTTCGGTACGAAGCTATCAGCAGGTCTACTTCCCATACTTTGGCGGACCAGACGATCGAGAGGCTTTGGAGATTGTGATTGGGTTATCTGGACTGGATGGGGTCAAAGTTAATATAATTCGCTACAAGAATCAACTCTCTCGACGCTTCTCTGGAGACTCTGTCGGGTCTGCCAGGAGTGAGGATACACTGGCACCCCCAGAGATGCTCGTGATAGATACGGAGGATGACGACATTCTCGCCTATTTCTTTGGAGTTGGAGGGAAGCGGAACACGTTTTCGAATGTTCTGTACTCGGAAGTGGAATCGTACACTCCAATATCAACTGCAACGCAGTACCTCAATCAACTCAGTAGCAATGACTTGGTGGTGATTGGACGGGGGTCGACTCGGTTGCAGAATGGATTGCAATTCAAAAATGCTGACACTGAGCGACGGAAAGTGCTTGGAGATGTGGCCGAGTCCATTCTCCTCTGTCCCTGCAGCGCCAGCGTTCTCGTCGTTCAAGGGAGTCGAGATAATACAAAACTTTAATGGAATTCATGGCCAATGACTGTCAGACTAGGTATTTCGTTTTCAAACTACTATATACTTGGTTGAGTTTCCGATTTTTAATGTTTAATATTAAATACTGTATGATTTACAAATTCCATTGTATTTTGTAGAAATTTTGTTAAATTTTAGTTATCTGAGTTTTTAGGGATTTTAAGTCTGCTAGAACTCCTAGCTACTCGTGCAATATATTTAATCATTACATACTTTAATTTTGATAGTGTAGTAAGAAATTTTGAAGTTGATGACATATTTTTTGGAAAGAATATGAAATAAAATAACGGGGAGTGGATATGTAGCTTTTAAAAGTTTTATATGCTATCATTTAAAAATGACTTTCGAGGAAATGTGATTTTTAAATCTTTTGCGATCAAAAGTAATGTATGAAATTTAATAACCACTATCATTGGAAGGATTTTGGTTTTGTTTAAGATGTTGATTTTAAATATTAAAGTTTATTTCTAAAAAATATTTATAATATTAGAAGATGGAATTAAAATAAACATATCAATTGAAATAAAAAATCATCAAACTTCAATTAAGGATCTATGATTTGTGATGAAAATCTACGGAAAGCGTGAATAAACATCTTTTGAAGTCTTAAAAAAATTGTATTATTATTTTCCAAATAAATGTGTCCCCAATGTTTTTTTAAAATAAACCGTTAAACTTATCATAAATCCGTCTTTTGAAATATTATTAATATTAATATTAATCAATCCAGTCCACGGCAGTCCTACTCCTGAAAGAGCTCGCTGAAAGAAATGATCTCAGCAGCATAGCGGACATAGCGGTTCCCAGGTCAACGGTTTTCAAGTGAAGCATTTCTCATTTCTTAGTCGGCGATGGTGAAGCGATTTGCAATTAGCTAGCTCATAATGTCCACCAGAAAGTCTAACTGAAAATGATCATACCGCTATCATTTCAAGGTAAAAATATTCTTGTAACTGGAGCTGGAAGAGGCTTGGGGAAAGCTATCGTACAAGCCTTAGTTCAAAATCAAGGGACCGTCTTTGCCCTTTCAAGGACAAAGTCTAAACTAGATGAGCTGAAGGCAGAACTACCACAAGTCACCCCTATATGTGTCGATCTCGAAAATTGGGACGAGACTCGTCGAGCAGTTCAAGAGCTTGGGACTATACACATGCTAGTCAACAATGCTGCATTGAACATCGCCGGGGTCATGATGTCGGTCACGTCCATAGACTTCGATAGGTCAATGCAATACCTTCAAACTCAAATGAATTTTATAACTTTTTTAAATTACGATTTACCCAAAACAAACAATACAGAACGTTCCATTCCAATGTCCGCTCCTCCCTAAATGTAACGCAAGTTGTGGCTCAGAATATGATTGATCGACAGGAAGGAGGTTCTATTGTTAATATTTCATCTATTGTAAGTCTCTCAACTGAAATTCCTATCACTTCTGTACAACAGTAAATTATCATCCAGTATGGAGTGTCATTGCTTATGAAATTAAATTCTTTCTAAATACTGATTCCAAAAGGCTCAACACACCCCGATACCTAAGCAAGGGCTTTATGGCGTTTCGAAAGCTGCGTTGGGAATGCTTACTCGAACATTTGCTCAGGAGCTTGGCCGGCACAACATCCGCGTCAATTCTGTCAACCCTGGAATATTCCCCTCAGACATGTCAAAAAAGGCATTGGACAACCCTAACAGCTCCATGATCAACGGCATCATGAAAGCCACCCCTTTGGGACGAATAGCGGCGACGGAGGAAGTTGTTAATGCCACTTTGTTTTTACTTAGTGACCTAAGTCCGTTTATCACTGGACAGAGCTTGTATGTCTGTGGGGGCTATACTTAAATGATTAGCTATTTCATTCATATAGCCGTCTGACATGGTGATCTTAGAATTCTCTAAATTCTGACTCGTTTTAAGAATTTAAAAAAACAACGTTCAAATATTTATGTAAGTCTATCCAGCAACTATCACTGTTTATAAATTGAAACAACGTTTTCACAAGTCTATCAGTCTCGGAAATATTTATTTTCTCGTTTTAAATATTTGAATAGATTGAAAATGTTCACATGCATAATTTATTGCACACAGTTGACAGGGATTGTCCAAAGTTTTCAAGGTACACTAGGATTGATTGTTAAGTTGCTTTAAAAAAACACACATGATTGTAGAAGTGGGCATTAATCCATCAAAGCAGTAGAGGACACAATTGATGACATCCCGTTCGTGGTTGAACTAACAATTTGAACTCCACTTCCTAAACTCCCTAGACTATTTTGTACCAAAATCTGCAGCGCAATTCGTTTACGTTGTTCTTCTTCGACATTTTCCCTCAGAGCTGAAACTTCATCTCGGAGAAGCATAACTTGTTGAGCCAGAGTTCTACAAAAAAGATAATAAAAACATGTCAGGCACCATCGACGACCTAGATAAAATATAATTAATGTATAAATTAAATTAAATTCTTTTACCTCGGAGGGGGAGTTGATACTGAGCTAGTCTTGTTAACTGTTTCAGGGGAATTAATACATACGCTGGATGAAACTGCAGGTAGAATAGGATTTAGTCCCATTAATTTCAAGAATCGCCACCACATTAAAGATCATTTCCATAATTGCAAGCACTAGTGCGAAGACTATGTAGACGGATAGAACGAAACATGTATTTACCAAGCGCTGATTAAGGTCGAAAGAACAGAGCAGTTTTAGAAGGAAATTATGCTTCGGTATTAGGAGAGATCCCGCAGCACCAACTAGAATATCTTCTTCCTGTACAAGACTTGAACCGAAGAGTCACACCGCAGTCTTGGTCTTTTCCATTTTATAAACCCAAAGATATTAATAACCAACTGGGCATAGTAGTTTAAGACTATCAAAATATACTGGATATGGATATAATCACAACAAACGAAACACGAGGGTTTTGAAGAAGCGTGTAACATTTTATGAGTATGCTTCTCAAAAAAAGTTAGATGGACGAGTTACGGACTTTTTTTTACATGGCACAGGAATTCAAACATTTAATTCAAAAACGAAGCATCATTAAGTAGATTACGTACACCGGTCGAAACGTTACAAGCGATTTTTTAAATAAAAAGGCAAAATCAAGTGTTAGGAAAATTTGTAACAGACTTGCAATAATGGTAAGCAGTGAATTGAAGATGAGTGAGACGTTAATTTCCCTTAACCTTGTTACAAAGAGATTCTAGGGCTTTGAACTTTATAAATCTATTTAAGCCTATACAGCAAATTACCAGTATATCGATTTGTGTTGCAGAACGAGTCCACTATAGACAAGACGGCAAAGTCGTCTTCATTTGTCACACCCGGAGAGTTAGTATAGCCAGTTCCAAATGATGTCAATGAAGTTGTCGAAGATATTCCACCTGTTCGGCTTCCGTTCTTGAAATTTTGAATTTGATTTAAGCTGCTCGTACTGCTATCCTGTCTCTGAGATTGTCTCACCTTTTTCATGCCGGCCAAGTGTTCGGATAAGAAAGGGTTAAACGGCGGCGCTGGTCGTAGTCGGGCAATATTCCAAGCTTGAACAGGCGGGGTTAGCTGACCAAAAGACTAAGGTATTAACAGAACAAAACAAACAAAAATCAAAATTAAATCAACATAGCAGATTATAAAATTGGTAGCTACAAATAAACATCAAGAATTCAGGATATAGACGTAGTGAGCTATTTCTTCCAAGTCAATAAGATCAATCTTGTTCAACAATCCAGATTAGATCATGATTCAACTTTTATTATGCATTTTAAAGGCGTAAGTAAAAGCTCATGGGTGCAATATACTTCTAGGAAGGATAATCAGTGTTATAATAATTGTGCAGAAATTGGAGTACTTTATCATCAAACATTTTGAGTAAATTAATCCACTAATTTTACAGCACATGGTCATAGTAGAATTTTTTTGGTTTAGAGATTACTAGTGCTTTCAAACTTGAGTAACCAATGTGCATATAGATTAGATCGATACCTATCACCCCTGACGTCAGGTTCTACCTCCGGGGATTGAGTAGAGGTAATTTCAATAGAGATTTCTTCATAAAAATTAGACTGAGTTGTGCGATTAGAGGAGAAGTCTCCTAGGCCTGAGTCGAAGGACGAGGCAGAGTTATCAGCTACTTGTAAGTTGTCATTCAAATCGGGTAAATTCTCGACGTCACCGTCGTCGTAGTCAAACGCGTTTTGCCGAACCAGTCGGCCTCGTACAAAACTGTCAATAGATTTATTATCCACCTCACCGCTGCACTGCAGACTTCCACAGAGGCTTGATGTTTTGTCTTTTGTTGGAATTGCCAGTTTTTTGGAAATTACTTCGTAATCTAAGGGTTGTTCTTTGTCCTCTTGTGAAATCGAACTGAACTTCATCACAGGCATAGATTGGGATCGACTCATAAAGCTGGAAAATGTTCCCTTGATTTTCCAATAAAGCTTGTTATCACCAAAAGTAATGGATCTAGATCTATCAAAATTAAGGTCACAAGGACTCTTTTCAATCATCATCGGTCCACCCGATGATCCGCCATTAACTCCCTTAATAGCAGTAATAGGGCTAAGAAAAGGGCTTTTTAGCTTTTCAACACACAAATTAGACATTCCCCATCTCCATTTGTGAAAAGGATAACCTGGCTCTTTTGTTAATCGGTATTCGGGAGGAGAACTAGCATTGCTTGAGTAACTGTCCCTGACAGTACTCGTATCACTGTCTGAACAAAATGAAATTTCTAACGTAGGTCTCTGCACAATCAAGAACTGTCGTCTTTGTACAACATCTTGATCATCCAACACGTAGACGCTGGCTTTATCAGTACCAGAGTTACCAACAGGTCCAGCTGCTGGTTTGATTCGTCGTATACACTCCATATCTATGTTATCAAACTCTGACTCTAAAGCTTCCATGTATTCAAAACTCTTGCTCTGAATAATTCCCTTTCTGAACAAATTCTGAAAATAGGCAACAAGCTCCACATAAGGTGGCGTTTTAGAAGGGAGGTAAACAGTTTGTGAACACTTTAGAAACAATTCGTCTAGATTGAGCGAGTTAATACCCTCTGTAGCACATCGATCATCATATGGACGGTTTTTCATTTGTACCTGCTGAGGTGACGAGCTAAATGATGGAAATCTGTTTGACTTCAGAATACTGTTGAGGTGACCCAGCCATGTCTCTCGTGTTGTTTTGCTTGAACAGCTTACAAATATCTGGTCAATCATTGGTCCTGTTACAATGAAATTGTAAAACTCAATGTAATTCATGTGTATGAATATTCAAGACAAAATAAAAATATGTTAATATGATGTTAATATTCATTATATTAAACAAACCAGCTATTTCAAATGCATTTGTCAGAGTATCCTTGTCAGTCATCGGCCGTAACGTTATCCCACTGACAGGAACTTTGCCCTCGTATACAAGTGTACTATTTTCCATGTTATAACTTAAAATCAATAATGTGTTGGAAAATAGTACAAAATATCTCGGCTGCCTTTCTTGCCCTGAATTAAACCACGTTAAACTCTTAAATCCAAGGATCTTAAATAAATAAAGCAGTTTTTCAAACTAACCTAAGTAGACCAAATTCATAAACACTATCTCTCCAAGCTGTGCAACATCCGCCCCCTCCCAGTCTTTGATTGCTCCACTAAGAACTTCCAGCTCCATTTCTTTCTGCTTTCTCAAGGCACCACATAATTTCTATTGAAACCAGCAGAATGTTAATAAAAATGAAAAGACAAAGTTAGATGAAATCCTTTTGTTTTTAGTTACATTACATCGATTTCTTTGTAGTACTCAATAGATCTTTGTAGATCGCCTCTATCTTTATGAAACTCTTCAACGTGTCTTTCAATTTCTTGCAGAAGCATTGGATACTTTTCAAGCCGTCTGAACGGCTGACTGAGGCACGTTATAAGGTGTAAAACTGCAGGTTTCTTTTCTCCACACCCTTCAATAAATTTCGCCAGTTCTTCCCTGTACTTTTCCACAACTTGAACGGCTTTGGGATGATTACTACAATATGATTTGTGAACTGATTCAATTTTCGGAGCGTTAATTAGAAATATATTCCCCACGGTTTGATCCTTCTGGGGCTTGTTTTGCTCAATTTCCAAAGAGTTTTGAATGCAATTCACATGAACCAGGATTAGTTCTTGAATATTCCCTGCCAAAACTTTGAATTCTGCTGGGGTAAGTCTGAAATCAAAAGCAATTATCAACTTTATAAACCAATCTTAACGTCGTATGGTATTCAAATTGGCTAAAGAAAGTACAACCGTCTCGGCACTTACATATCCGACTTTTGCAAAGGAAGCATATAAGTTTCCCAAAAATGCTGCAATTCGGAAAGGTGTACTGACTCTGAATCGATCAATTCGGAGAAGGCAACCTGCCTGTATTCTGCCTGCTGTGTAGAAAATGCTGAGTCTACAAACGCATTTTGCGGAGGCTCCAGAGTACTCTTTTTTAACCCCGGGGCAACAGACGGAGGTAGAGCTACAGCAGGAACTTTGGCCACTACCAAGTCTTCAACATAGTTAGAGGGGAACCATCCCGTTTTCCCGTTTGGAAGTGTCCCTTCCCACCAGCCTCCATCCTCTTTTCGGGCAACTGTTAGAATGTCCCCCTTTTCAATCTTCAACTGAAACCAAGAATGCCAAAATTATGATTAGAACCAGAAAAGTTTATATGTTATAAGTGTTATAACATTTTTTGCAACCTAAACACTTCTAATTTCTTTATCTTAAATAAATATGCAACGTTAAAATAACAGGATTGAGTTTCATTCATGAGGCGTATGGCATATGATGACTCATTCATAGGAGTATACACAATCCTAAAGGGGAAAGGAGGAGAGGATAGGATATTGAAAATATGAAAATGTCAACATTTTAATCGATTGAGGATTTGACATTTGAGTCAAGCCCACTGTCCAACTTACCTCATCATTGTTAGCTGGAGAATATGTGTGAATGGCTTTAACAACAATGGGCAACTCTGCCATCGTAGTCTTTGATAGTTACAATCGTCACGGGATCACCCTGATTCCTTTGAAACCTCATTTACTTTGTACTTATATTTAGTAGCAATCCATGTATATTCTCCAGGAATTTCTCCAGCGGATATCTTGCTGAGTGTTATTACACGGACAAAGTACACACAGTCCCACGATCAACGATAGAAAGTACGATGCTCGATTTAATACTTGAAAGATGAAAGATCAACTTTAATCGATTCAATGAATTCAATCGTTCTGGTTCAATTCAAATTCAACTCTTTCGTTTCATTAAATTCACAAAAACTACAAGTCGTTCAATTTTTAAAGCCTTTTTTTATTTACTTGGTCAATTTTTGCAATTTCAAGAATTTATAGAATTCAAAAAAATTGGACAAACTTTTGTTCAGTCTGCACTGCACACTGCGTTCTTGCATCTTGTTTATTTACAAAAGTAGGCGAATTTTGAGAAAAGGCGGTGGCTTAAATGGGCGAAATACGCGGGGAATTCAAAATGTAAACAAAGCGGCTTTGGTCAATTTTATCCAAATTGTCGACTTTTACATCTCGTCAGTTGTCACTGTCTCTTTTCAATCGACTGTAACAAAGTTTTTTTGGGATCCTGTCTGAGGTTTTATATCCTGGAGCAGTTAGTGCTTGTGCAACAGCTGCTAAAATGAGTAACATGACGGTAAACTCATATTTGCACCAGGTAAAGTTTTGGAATTTTAATTGGCTATCGATGAGATCGATTAAATCATTACATGATCGTTTTTTCTCTTTTTATTTCAGGTCTCAAGAGCATGGGATGAGGCTGATGGGCATCGAGTATCTGTAAGTTATTAACCAGATTTTATTAATATTATTTGAATTTTAAATTCCGTTTTTAGCCCGTTCGTTAGGGCTTATAGCATCGTCATTGTCTGTCCGTCTGTCTGTCCGTAGACGCGATAACTCTCGATAAGATTGACATAGAGTCTTGAAATTTTGTACACATAGTTTTTGTCGGATATGAAAGGTCAAGTTCGAAGATGGGTTGAATCAGTCAATTTTGTGGCCCGTGGGGGTCATTCGACCGTAGGGGGTATCTGAAAAAATTAACATGGAGCAACCAAAGATAGAGGTAGGTTAGATTGAATAATGTAATTTAGTGCAATTTTGAAATTGATTAAACTTAGAAATGACCCGTGGGGGCTGACCATAGTGTGTTTTCTAAAAGTACACCTATTGCATAGAAATTTGGTATGCAAATACCTGATTGCAAGTTTAAAGGTATTGTATCTTAATTTTGCAAATTATTAATTTAATTGACCCCTTGGGGTCGACCATAGTGGGTTTTGTAAAAGCGCAAGTATGGTTTCGAAAATTTGTAAGCATGTACTGAGGGCATATTAAAAGGCATTGTACCATAATTTTTACAAATTTTCAAAGAAATATCCCGTAGGGGTCGACCATAGTGGGTTCTCAAAAACAACACTCACAGTTTCGAAATTTAATGTACAGGTATCGGATTGCTGATTAAATTAGAGAGTGTATAATTTGTCGATAATTTCAAAGAAATTACCGATGGGTGTGGAACATACTGAGTTTTCTATTTAAAAAAATACAGCTCCGAGATTTGACATGCTGGTGGTACCTGACCAGACCAAGTGACCATACATAAGGTACTGTGACTGTGTTATATCGTTGGTCGAAGAAATGACCTGTGTGGCGGTCGACCCTCGTGGGTTTTCCGTCTTATTTGTTACAGAATCCCCCGAATTCACTGACTTGAATTGAAAGTAAACCGAACGGGCCCTTCGTAGCTGCTTAGAGTAGGTTTTTAAAACTTCCCTGTACAACTTCACTGAGCCCGACTCCCATTCGATTGTCTATCATCTTATCACTACTACCTAATTCGACGTTTTAAAACTTATGTTTAATAAAGCAACCAATTTCTCAAATATCGCAAATTATCGCTAGTTCGGTCCAACAAAACAACAGTACCAAATTTCAACGATTTATATGCATTTTCATGTATACCCCATAGGGGTAGCCCCCACGGGTCAACCGATATAGCTCATCCGAGAAATTGGGCCACAGACCATGTGTGCAAAATTTCAAGTCAATCGGACTAGTTTGAAGAGAGTTATCGTGATGACAGACGGACAGACAGACTGACACTGACATGATCCTATAAGCCCTTGGAGTCGGGCTAAAAACTGACAAAAATGAGTCATAATTCATTATTGTGAAGTGGAACTTTTTATTTGATGCAGGAGTTGATTTCTCTGGAAGACCCGCATGTCTTGAGCTCCAAGTTAATTGATGAAGATGTCGAAGCAGCCGTTTCGTACGTGCTTGCTTCCCCAATCTCTGAAATGGTTGTGTTTCATATAAAGTAAGAGTGTTCACATTTTTTAGAATTTAGAAGACTCGTGTAACATTGTATGTATCATGATTTTGATTTATTGTTGCAGTGTTCTGAAAGAAATCCATAGTTCTAACCTCAATCAAGCTTTGCAACTCCAGTGCCAGCTAGGTCAGTTTCTTTGTAAAGTTCTACAATCGCAGAAAGATGAAAATTGGGGACTAAGTTTGATGGAAAAGATCTGTCAGGACTTAAGAAAACTGGCCATTAGTGTTCAACAAATTGATGACCCTTTGACCAGGTCGTCGGAAGAACATGCTCCAACAGGGATGGAAAAGGCGGCGGATGTTATCATGGCACTTTTTAGAGTGTGTGCGGCTGATACGTGAGTAAAATTTGGATTAAAATTATTGTTAAAATTATTATAATTGGGTTGATGATGTAACCGATCATTTGCAATGGTAGTGTTTATGAAAATTTAGATAATAAATAATCGCGAATTATTCATTTGACATTTAATTTGATTTTTACGCAGGAGAACTCAAGAGCAAGATACGAAAAGATGGGGGATGTTAATTTTAGTAAACCATCTATTTAAAATCTACTTCAGAATCAATCGCCTTCAGCTCTGTAAACCACTCATACGAGCCATTGAGCAGCAGACTTTCAAAGACCGATTTCCTAGGGAGCAGATGGTCACTTACAAATATTACGTTGGAAGGAAAGCCATGTTCGACTCAGAGTTTAAAGAAGGTTCATAACATTTATAATCCAAACAAGCTATTTCAAACAGAATATTTTATCATACGCTAAATTATAATTTTGCAATTGTAGCCGACGAATGTTTGACCTATGCATTTTATAATGCTTCTACGGAGAGATCACTAGAAAATAAGAAAAAAATTCTTACATACCTCATACCTGTAAAAATGTTTTTGGTAAATAGATAAATTATTTACTAATGGAATACGGAATAACATTGTGACATGAAACATAAAATTAATTTTGTGTTTCGAATTAGGGGTGGCTGCCTACTCAAGCAGCATTGATTAAATATAACCTAACAGAGTTCAAACAAGTTGCTGATGCCCTTGTTGATGGGGATATACAAAATTTCCGAGAGGCCTTATTAAAGTCTGAAACAAGCTTCATAAAGGCTGGAGTATACTTGATCTTGGAAAAGCTACAAATGACGCTGTATAGAAATCTGTTCAAAAAAGTGTAAGCAAAAGTTCCATTTTTCTTTCAGTATCAAAACTTCCAACTGGAGTTTTATGTATCCTTAGTTCATTAAAATGTGTTAGATTGTTTACTTTCAAAGTAAATGATGAATTTGAATAACTTAATTTGACAGATGTCAGATTTACAAGAACCATCAGGTACCCATGGCTGTTTTAGAAGCTGCTTTGAGATGGGCTGGTCATGAAGAAATTGACTTGGATGAGACTCACTGCATTGTAGCTAATCTTATTTTCGATGGCCAGCTTCGGGGATATATTTCTCACCAGCACCAGGTTCTTGTTGTTGCCAAACAAAATGCCTTTCCAAAGATCTCCTCAGTTGAGCATGAAATCAAGTGATAAGGGCCTTCCTCGCCCTGAATGAATTTAGATAAATATGTCCGTGAATATCAAAAATCATTTTCTGAATTGTAAGTGTTACTATTTGGGCTGTTATTTATTTTCAATATTATTGTATAACATCCACCTTGTGATTTATTTTTTGTTAGAACTTAGAAGCTGATGAATGTTGAATAATCTAACTTAACATCAATAAAAACCTTTTAATCTTAAGCTTTTACCTAGAATAAATTACTAACAAAGTACAGGATAAATTATGGTTATCAGATTCAGTACGGCTTTACGAGTATATTATTTCAAAAAGCATAGGGTACCTACCACTATTAGACACTGTTTGTAATAGATTTCCAGACACAAGAATAGTTGCTAGCTGAAAATTTCCTGCAGGCAAATTTTTATCTAATTAAATATTTTTCTAAAACTTGGGCTGTATGAAAAGATTGGACCGTTCCATTTTCCAGCCAAACAAATGGAACATTTGATTTCCTATTTGGTATGCCTAATATATGATTCATAATTAAGTTCTGTGCTCTAATAAATTTCACAAGTACTCACAACCAATTAAACCTGACTTCATAACAATAAGCCAACATAAAACCAACGACGATGAAACATATTCATGCAACTATACAACAGATAAAAATATTGCTCACGTCAAAAAACTGTTTGTCAATGGGTAAAAAATTATTGTACATTCCTTATGCAATTGAGGCACTATTTATTATTATTTTAGTACAGTAAATGCATTCAAATATTATTTTACAGTTGACACGTGTGCGTTTAAGGAATATTTTCATACATTAACCATTTGAGTTTTATTTCATTAGCCTTGCTGTGATTCAGGAATAAATTATTTGTAGTGTATTAGAGAATTTAAAACAACGAAAAATACTGGGGGGAAAATCACAGTTGCAAGTATTAGGCGAATGGATTTTCAGTGACCGGACCTTTAGTGACCGTAAATCTCTTCCACACGCTGTCACTGCCGTTTTCTACATTCTTTGTAGAAAGTTCTTCCCCCACACTCTCCATTGATATCTCCCCATTGACATGTTTGGCCATTTCATTCTCTAGGGCCATTAATTCTGGAGGACCTCCCATCATGGTTGAAGATCCGCATTGACCTATCCATGGATCTGTAGGGTGCTGACGTGTCAATCCAAACTGAGTCTTATTCACAACTCTTAGACTTCCACGGCAGGAGATGGGTGTCATCAGTTTTATTTCCAAGGTCACTTTATGGGATTCATTTTTGATAGAACCTCTGACGTATTCCCAAGTTCCTTCAATCCCCTCCAAAGTTTCTTGGACCCGAACGGTATTGTGTGGATACAGGGTGGGATCTATAATAAACAAGAATATTTATTTCGAATACTTGTAACTGTTGTAAAAATGATATACCATTAGAGCAAAGGAAATGTCTCAGTGATAATGATAATGAGATGTGATAAGATTATACTGATGATTATGATCTATCAATATTAACTTTTACCTTCCACCAAAGTCAAACATCCGTCATAAAACCATAAGCAATTATGAAAATATGAATAATGAATAACTTTTAATAGTTTGAGCTTGAGCTTCAAATTTTATAGTGTAGCTTTACCATGAACAAATCGATGAATTTGAAAAACTAGAAAACTTTTTAAATTGACACAGGGAAGACTCTTAAAAATTTCTTAAACGGGTTGGCATACCGTACCTGTGCATTTTTCAATGGACACCTTTCCATGCCCAGAAAAACTAACAACTGGAAGGACTTCATCAAGGGTTGACTTGGGGACATCAAAAGCCGGCCCTAGCGATGAACCATTAATATCCAGAAATACTTTTAGGCTGCTCCCCTCCATGTCTACAAAAATTCCCAGGCTGTCTCCCGATTTTGGTTTCGGACCAAAGTTGCCCACAAGAAGGGCCCCTCCACTGGAAAGGTTACCTCCATACATGAGACCCTTAAGGGCCCACCCAGTTCCGAATTTCTGGTTATCCGTAATCCCCACGAATAGTCCCCCGTCACCAAGATCTTCACAGAATATCTGCCAGTAACTCTTTCCAGATTTCATCCCCTCCGTATCTTCTACCCAGAGACCATTGTACACATTCCCGGAGGATTTCGAAACCTGAGATTCGAGCACGTTCCCAGTTACTTTCAGTTCAGCCGATCCGTCTGTTTTCCACATTTTTCGAGATGTATTTGAGGAATTATATTTAACTTCGGTATTAAGTTCAATTTGGGAGATTGTCTGTAAACTTGTTCACTTACAAGCCAGGATGGAGGGAATGGATTTGAGATTTTGTTTTAGCAGGTGAAATCAACTGGCAAATTGGGTTGAAGGTTGCCAAAAGTCGGCAAATGTTTGATGACATCATCCAGGGGAAGGGTGTAAGTATGTGAGTATTGTGAGTTGAAGTTTGGGCACATAAATGCTTACTTATAGGAGACAGAGAGACAGTCAGGATCGATACTCATAAAAACTATGTACAGACTTAGGGTGAGATACGCATACAAAGTTATACCGGCTAAATTTGCAATGTTAAACGAACGAAATGTCATTGTTTGTTGAAATTTATAACTCCGCTCTTAGTTATTGGTGGCTGGGCTGAACAGTTGAATTGGAATGTGGTGATTAGTAAATTATATTATGAGATCATGCACACACGCTATCTCCCAACTTAAGCCTGCTTAATGCTAAGGTCGAATTTGATCGATTGTCTAGGAAAGTCGTTTGTAATGCCCATTAGGCCCATTATTAGGAAATCCAAACAATTGATTATCTTCGACCCAGTTCACCGGCTGCTTACAAGGTATGGTTTTTGCAAGATTTCAAGTTGCAAGGTATTTTGTATGCATAAATAAATACCGCAATTATAAAGGTTTCAAAATTAATATAATCTCAAGCAATAATACTTAATATTATAATTTAAATAATACTGCCCCTCATCACTGATGTGTATGCAATATTAGTGATATGTAGATTTCAACCCATGAATTTAAGGGTATTGTGCCTTAACATTCTCAAGATTAGTATGTTTTTGCAGATTCCATTGATGGCAAATAGATTAAAAGTTATTCCTCCGGCCGACCTGTAAATCTTTTTACTGATACCTACATTTCATTGTCAGTTTCGAGATATCGATTAAAGTTTGTCAATATAAGATCCAATATATAAGGAACCAAGCAATTACTTTTATTTTCTATTTGGTGGCTCCACACACCAGAACCATGATTGAAAATTTTGAAACTGAAGTTTGATCCTTGTAGCATGTGGGCTTTCAAAAGAGACGATAATCTCAGGCCAGAGGCTTAGAAAATTATGTGGATGACTTTTGGTTCAAAGCTAAGGATGGAGATTAGGTCAAAGTGCAATCGAAAATTTACTAGTGGACCAAGTAAAAATATTTTAATCAGTATAATATTCTATTAACAAATTGATTATGTGTTTTTCGCATTATGTTCAAGTAGACCTGGATCGAGAAAAGCAAGCTAGTCAACAGTGGTGGTATTGACAAAATTTATTATTATATTGTTATTTTTTATTCCTAGTTCTCTTAGATTAATATGATTGTTATCAAATATCTGCTGAGCCCTTGAAATTCAAATAAATGATTCAAGTACAATTTAGTTTATTTAATTTGTTAACTCGATAAAATGTGGAACTCGTCTCATAACTTTATAGGTGCTTTTACTAAGGATTAGGCATCTCGCATTAATTCGTTAATACAATCAAACTTGTTTAGAATATCATAAAAATATCTCAATTAGTAAACAAACAACTTTGAAAAGTGGATTAATAAATTACTTTCCAACTGCAAGGGACGAAATATCTATAAAATAAAATTGACAGTACCAAAATGATTCCACAACGATCATGTACGGAAACACTATTTCAAGGTGCAAAATGGCCCTTTCGATTTTCTCAAGTCATGGGCTATTTTCCTATGACAATAATCAGTTCAAATAGTTCTAAATTGTTAAATCCTAGTTTGATTACAAAAAGATTATTGCTTCCTAAACTATCATCCTTATTTTTTATCTCATTATCATTAGCACTTGGGACGGTTTACATCTGTAATTCAGCCGCTGTCGAAAAAAAAATACAGTCAAACGACACACTTGGGAAAAATACGTACTTTTTCGTCACCAGGGGCTGGGCAATGTTTGTGGTCTGTGGTACAGTTTTTCCACGATTGGATGTTTTGTATAGAGAAAAAGAAATCCTAGCCCTATGGTCAGGTTTACTTGAAATGTGTGATTTTGTTTCAACCAGCTTGATATGCAATTATAAGGTTGAGGATGCCTGTAAACAGTTACAAATATCATTTAGAAATCGGCTCATCGGAATAGTAATTACGTCGATCGTAACTCTTGTATTTAATATACATAGTCAGTTAAGTAGCATTTTTAGTTTGGAGGCTAAGGATGAGATACCAATTCTTGGGTCTGTTTTAGACTTGATATCTTGTACCTTCCTTTATTGTAATTATGCATCAATTATTCTGCTTGAGTATTTCTTGAAAATCTACAGTCTTATGCTCGACCTTGTAATTCAAGGGTACGAAGGGTACGATAATAGTTCTTTAGAATCACCGAGGAAAATAGTGAGGAGACATTCCATCAACCAACTACTAAAATGCTATGAGAGGGTGGAGGATCAAATCTCTGGGTTTAATAAGGTTTTCAAGATCAGAATGGTACTGGAGGTTTTATATGTTTTGGTCAGTAGTGTTTTAGGAGGGTATTATATCATTAATATCATAGTATTTGCCTTTGAGTCTAAAAACTGGGGGGTCGAATCGGTACTGCTACTGATTTGCTGTATTACGGGGATTGGCATCAATGGTGTCATGTTACTTATTGCTTGCCAAGCATCCTCAGGGATTACGGAAAGGAGCAAGGAATTCATTAGGAAAGGGGTTTGTTTGCATTACGAAAGAAATCAATGCCTAATTTCTAAGAAGGTAAACTGGGTTTTAAGCTTGCGATTTAAGTTATTAAAAGGACGAAATGAAAATGAAAAAATTATGAAAACAGGAAGAGATGACCCTATCCCGAATCACTTGTGATCCACTGTGCATTGGAAATATCTTCTTTGACTTCAACTCCAGGCTTATGGTTTCAGTACGTTCTATCAAGTCAAACGTCAATGAAAGTTCGCCTAATTGAAACCGATGAATTTTGTAATTTCTAGATCTTTGGAGCAGTCACCACTTATCTTGTTGTTTTGGCGCAGTTTCAAAATGGAGAGACATAATTTGGTTGATATGAATTATGATTGACTATCCTTAAATTACTAATAAAAATACGCACAAAAGTCAAACTACACCCTCAACAAACTTGATTAACTAATTTGTTATCGGGATAAAACATTTCGCTTAAAAAAGCTTTTAGTGGAAATGCAAATTCAACATTCCTTTTCAATATGTATCATTCATTGTTGCCTTAGAGGGAGTTTCCCGGTTCCCTTGATATCCTTAAAATATAATAATAAGATGTGACTACTTCGTAAATGTCTAATCCTCACTACATTTCTAATCTGCATCAAGAGTTTTCCTTACTATATATTTTTATTATCAAAATGGCAGGCCAAGTTGAACCAGAGAGAACGATTACAAATTTCCTACTTCAAGTGGCACAATGGCCCTTCAAATTTTCCCAAGTTTTGGGCTACCCCCCAATAAAAGTAGCCAATCCCCAAGGTATTGGTCTTAAACTAGATAGACTCGCTACGTTTTTCTTTCCGAGATTCATACCTCCCTAATCTTAATATCCATCATCACTGCTATTTTGTGCGTCTCGAGTGCTGTGGAACTTTTAAGTTTTATGAAGGCATCCAACAGCTCGCGGATAAATACATGCTGAATATGCGAGATAAGTTCGCAAATCTTTGGACTGGTCTGGTTGACATGAACGACTTCATTGTCATTACACTTAACTGCCAAGACCAATTCGAAGAGGGTTGCAAAAGATTGACCAATTGTTGGCGAAATCGGTTGCTGCTGACCTTGACATTCCTTTTGTGCATGTTCGTGATTAATGGTTATGGAAAGATTCACTGGGGTATCCCTCTGTTTGGAACTGCTTTAGATATAATATGCACCGGCTTTAGTTACTTTCACTTATTTTCCATGATTACTTTAGAATATTTCTTGCAAATCTATAGACTGATGTTAGACCTTATTATAGATGCCTGAAGGGCTGGTTAGGGAATCCTGGTTTTGTTGGACAGCAACGATGAAAGCTTCTCCAAAATGATCATTTGTTCCATTGCTTAATTGTTATCAGAAAGTAGAAAGGCAAATCCTTGAATTCAATCAGATTTTTAGTGTTAGGATGTCCATCGAGGTTGGAAATAATTTGTTGAACACCATTTCTGGGGGGTACTTTATCATAGTAACAGCTTTGACTACTAAATCCTGGACCTTTGACACGATGGTAATGAATTGCATTTCATCCGGGGGGTTCATCTGGGCTTGTTATTGTATGTTCAGGGTTTGTCGAATTTCGGCCGAAATCTCAGAGAAGGGTAAAGAATTCGTTAGAAATGCTGAGAAGTACGCCTGGGTGGAAACATATTATGTAAATGCAAATCCAACAAAGGTAAAAAAAATTCCTAACCTAAGGAAAACCAATCCTTTCTACTGTTTCTATTTACTTTTTTTAAATTTAGGTTCAGCTTCTACTATCCCAAATGTGTAACGGCGCTTTGTGTATTGGAAATAACTTCTTTGACCTCAATTGCAGGCTCATGGTTTCGGTATGGGATTATAAAACACATTTTTTTGTTTTTTGAGATTAATGTGAGTCGTGAGCCGTAAAAAGTTAGGTGACATTTTTATTACAGATATTTGGAGCTGTAACTGTAAGTGGTCTAAAGAAACGATGATGCCTAAAGAATTGAATGATCATAATCATATTAGTCCAGCCAAACTTTCGAAATTAGTATTAACAGAATTTAGAAAATTTGAATTTTTTTGACATTTTACAGTATACATCAAATGTAAACAACCTATGAACTAGACGATGTTTAATTTAAACCAGTTCTTCAATTAGATATTAAGCATAAAGTTTGATCTCTAATGACTCTTATCAGATAATAGCAAAAGATTTAAATTTTTTTAATATAAAGTCTGACTCGATAACAGGCGAATCATTGCAAGCTATATTTATCGCGTCCACGATGTTGCAGTAATAACTCATCGAGATTTCGTCGCAGTAGTAACTCATCCTGATTTAAATACATTCTCGAATGTGTTTGTGGGAAGAATATATGATATCTCAATATCTCTTCCAACTGTTATTAAAATTTCTTTTCAAAGTTGCACCATAGGAAGGGAAAGAAAGTCGAGTCCATTTGAGGCGATATGTACCAATAATTAGTTAATGACTATTATAAGGGGGTTGTTAAGTATTGTAAATGTATTAATTAAGTTCTTTCTAAATAACAATTTATGTGTGAACCTCTCAAAAACTAAGGTAGTAATATTTAGG
>JAQFYM010001012.1:0-42300 GCA_034694785.1 Agrenia bidenticulata
GGCATAAAAGACAACTCGCCCCGGGGGCGAGTTTTTAGAAAAATAAAATAAAAATAAAATAAAAACACAGGTAAGAAAGAAGTGATGTGAGGTATACAGTACAACAATATATAATTTATTCTATACCTTCCATGAAATTAACTAAAATTAATTTTTTATTTATTTACAAAAAACAAGAACAAATAAATAAAAGAGATAACATAAAATCCTTGGAAGTCCGATCTTTTCGAATCTTACTGTTCGAATACATACATCAGACATCAAAAAAAACTATCATATACCTTTAATTAAAAATTTTGACTCCAACTGCTTTTAATCATGAGTCAAAAATTATAAAAGTAATTTTTAAAAATGCAATTCAAGAAAAAACATGATCAAACCACAAAAAAAATTAAAATTTATTAATGTGCAATATACTACGGTAACGCTTGTTTTTTTGCGTACGCATGTGTTAAATAGTTAGAGTTTGGGGGTGGGGTTTGTTTAGAAAAAAATACCAAATACACTATAATCAACATTTTTATTGCAAAAGCTAATAAACAAAATTAAAACATCATTATGTATTTAAGATAATATTTATACTACTTTTTTATAATTTAAATAATAATCTATCAATATTTTTTATTTTTAGAATTTTGAAAAAGTTGCCCCCGGGGCGAAATGTCTTTTTTGACCCAAGGGCGTATTTTGGACGACCCGCCCCAGGGCGCGTTAATCCCAGCATCCTTGTTTGACATTTAGCTGATTTAAAAATGACCATTTATAAAAACAAAATTAAATTAAATTTAATTAAATTAACTTAAAAAAGACAATAAAAACGGATACTACGGTAGAGTCGTATAAAATTGTATATAGTTACATGATACATGTGTGGATTTCTTCCACCAAGTAGATGTTCAACTATTCTTACTGATCTTGATTCAAAAATGCGTCAACATTTGTAATTCGCGCGTCTTGCTCAATGTATACTCTTGTTATCCTCTACATACACGTTATCAGCTAATCTTCTATTTTCTTGCATATTAATCATTTGAATGTAGTTGAGAACGTCAAGTATTTTAGAAAACTGAAACTATTGATTTATGTAAGATTTGATTATTTTTCTAATGATAAACTTGTAGCAGAATAAAATTTTTCTGCAAAGTATTGTACCATTATGATTCTAAATAGATCTTCAAATATATATCTTATATTATTTACCCAATTTTCATGTATATATCAAGCAAAAAAAAGAGTTTTCTTTTTTATCCGTATATAAAAATCTATTATATTTCCAACAATAGTCAATTTCCGTACCAGTCTAAAAAACTAGTGCTGATGTAAGTTCAAAACATCTAGAAAACATAGAGCTATTGTTGTAAATTCTAAAAGACTAAGGCTTTGTAGTTTCTTTAAGTGCTTGCCTGACATGAAGCGAGCCTTATATTAGATCTGCTGTACAAACATAGTTTTAAACGCATTAACTACGGCTACTTCAAACAATTTAAAACTTGTGATATTTTTAATTTTTAACAAGCTGCGTTTCGACACACCCATACCTTTTAACTATATTTTAAACATTTTTCAGACGGATTCCAAAAAAGATCGGATTAAAGGGCATGAATTTGCAGTGGAAATTTCTGTATAACACGGCCTTAAAAACAAAAAATGCATACTACAACAACGTTCGCATGCCCTAGACAAGGCTTACTACTAATTATACTCGTTAAGTTTTTTTCGATATTATAAATGATTTTATTTAAGCAATAGCCTTGCGATTGAAACCTTTTTTGTCATGAATGTGTTTTTATGTGTTTACATTTGTTGTCATTTTTCTGGGTTTATTTACATATTTTTTCTTGTTTATTTTTTTTTTTCATTTGAGATGTAAATTTTAGTCGGTAACAAAAAGGTTGGTTATTATAAAACCAAACTAAAAATGTACGACTAAACATAAACTATTGTCGGAAACCACGTGTCAGTTTATCACGTGTCGTTTTAACGCGATTTGACTGTAGAGAAAATAGCAATGCACCTTAGTACAATATAAATTACTTTTCAGTACGAAAATGCTGTTTTTTGGTGCAGAAAAATATAAATTGTATAAAACGATCGTTTTTTAAATGTTCCATGTATATGGTTTTACGTTGTTAAAAATACGTTGAAAAACTTTTAAAAGCTCCATAAATCGTAACTTTGATATGTTCCATAAGTTAAAAACACGATAAATATTCTAAACACATAATAATTGTTATTCTATCGGGGGTGAACTCTACAAAAAGCAGAAACTACGATTGAGTCGATAGTAAACGACCAGTTAATCAAACTCTTCAGGTAATAACTTTTATTATTGGGTTTGATCCCACTTTCATTGGTATATATTTGGTTATAATATATCAAAGCCCATACCTATACATACAACTTCTGTCAAAAAAATACCTAGTCAAGCTATATTTTTGTCCGCCTTCTTTATCGCATACGTTGAATCGTTTTTAAAATTGCAAAAACAAAACGTTATCGATTGTGCTATTTACCTTGCGTTAATTTGTGACAAATAATTTTAAAAATATATACCCGTTAGTAGTGTTTGTTTTAGTTGCAGTAGTTTCCAATCCCACGAAACACACTGCCGTGCTGCATCTTATATTATTTGACTCTCTAGCGCCATTAATATGAACAAAATATACTAAAGTCAGGCCCGTAAATGGCATATTGCCTAGTATGCCCGGTTGGAGCGGTCGCTTGGTAGGCCCGGCTTTCCGGTAGCCCCTAATTTATGTTTTGCGCCCGTGCATTACCTGCTATTTTTCTGCAATTTGCAATAGTTATATTCTTTGTTTATTTTCCTTATTTATTTTAATATTTATAAACACTTAGTATAATAAATAAAAGCAAATTTTTTATAGAATTTTTTTAGTGATTGATTACAACAAAACTAGGTTTTACAAAAAACAACAGATAAAAAAACAATCCATTACGCTTTCAACTATTGTTGTGAATGAACATATCAATGTCCCTCCCCTTATATGATAAAATGCTTAAAGATGAACAAAAAATCGCTAGGAAAATGATTTGAATGGCACAAAATATAGAACTCGGATATTACGTCGTTTGCGCAAAAACCGGGGATACTAAAGCATATTAGAGTATTTATTTATGATTGGAGTTTTGGGTTATTTGACAGGGTAGATCAACTGATTAATAAATGTGATGTGATAAATGTGCCGTAAGTGTCAAGTGTCAAATATATTTTGGTATATAAACACATGGTTTTTAAATTAAGAGAAGGTTTAAATGGTGTTTACAAAGAAGCCGATTGTTTCCCCCGGCTTATCCAAAAACTGTTTAGCCAACAAAAAATGATTGTGGATTTTACATATTGCAATTTTTTTTTGGTTTTTGTTTTTGTTGTTTTTATATAAAATACCTTACCAAAAGCAAAAAAATATAAGTATGCCTACTATAACACTGTACATTGTTTAATAGTCGATAATAAAACCTTTGTATTATTTGTTTGTTTTTTACAAAACAAGGTGTTCTAGAAACCAAAAACTAGTCACATTCATTGGACAACAAAAACGCTAAATAGTAACAACTGTACTTCCGATTACATTATGTACATGTGAACCTAAGATATTTTCGGTTTTTAGTGTATAGAGCGAAAATTTATTATCAAAAACAACAATAAAAGAGAGAGTAATTTTAAATGTATTTAAAGAGTGTCTATGCTTCGTAAAAGAGTATTCATATTAGCTGTATTATAGAAAAGGAGATCGATTCGTGCTGTGCACGCAAATCGAGATACAGTTTACAGTTTACGGTTTTCCATAAAAAACTGTAAAAATATGATTTTGACTTTAACAAGTGGCCTAAACGAAAATTTTTTCTACTTTGTAACAATTTTTAAAAACTATTTCGTTCGGTGAAATCATTTAACATTGCAAAAACTGGTGTGATTTATCGCCATTGCAATGCAAAAGTCTTTTTACAACAGTATTTTCATTTTAATTCATATGGTTAAAACAATTGCTATACTTTTATTTTTAATTATTTTAATTTATACATTGATTTCCTTATGTTTTAAATAAATTCAGTATTTTTAGTAATGAAACATTTGTTCAGTGATATTTATATGTGAGATAATAAGTACATAATTGTTTAATTAATTTTACCTTGAGCGAACCTGCGTATTTAAAATACTTTTACATGTAATTTTAAAAAAGCGAGTAAAATTGGTAATAACAAAATTTCTATACAAGTAAAAATGCACAAATGTAATATTGATAAGAAATATTAAGTGAAGCTTGATTTTAATCAAAAAAAAGTTGCAATAAAGACATTACATGTTTTTATTATTCATTTATTGCCAATATATGTAGAATGTAAAACGTAGTGTAATTCTAAAAGGTAAATGAAAACACTGTGCTACCAATAAAATTGAACCCGAACATACACAGGGGATGTTATACTGTTAATTTTTTTGTTTTTATTGTTGTTAATTGTGCCCGGCAGTGGCGTACTCAAAAAATACTTTCAGCCCGGGACTAGTAAGTGTTTTTAACAAAAAAAAAGTTTTAAAACACGATTATTTAAGCAAAAAATCTTTATTATTTTTTGATTAATAATTTTTTTTTTCTTTTGTATTTTTTAATTTCAGAATTTTTCTTTAAAAAAATTTTTGCTCAAAAAAAGACCCCCGGTAAAAAATCTAGGCGCGTTGTTTTTGCAGAGACGACCCCCCCCCGCCCCTGCAAGGTACGCCACTAGTGCTAGGTATGCCCGGTATAGGGCCGGTATCGCCCGTCCGCCCTTTAAAAAGCAAGACGCCCGTGCGGGCCTGACCCCCAGTACATAAATAAAGTAATTATTGAATGATATTTGAGTATTTTTGGCTATTTATTCCCAGTTATTAACTCATAAGGCGCAAAATAACAACAAAGAAAAAGCAAGCTTTGTGGATCTATCAAATCAGTAAAAATGTACTAAAAATATATTCTTTATCTACTAAAAATAAAAATAGTCTAAATAATCATATTTTTCTATTATATCAAGATAGAAAAGAAGCAAAAAACGAAATACACAAAGGTATATTAGTACCTAAATATATTTCGCGGCCTTACCATTTCAACTTTTTAATGGAAAAACTTTTTAAGGTCTTTTTATTAACAAATGGTAGTTCATGCGGAAAGCATGAACTTACATTGGCTATCTTTTTTTTGCAGTAAAAAATGATACAGGTATACTGAAAGAATTTATTTTTTTAAAAGTCCAAAAAAAAGGTGTAAAGTATAAAGTACTGTTTTATTACTTTTAAATTAATGCTACTAGTTTATTGTTTGATTCCGATTATTCAATAAAAAAATAAAGTGTGAATGCAGTATATTAGTTTTTTATCTCCTTGCTGTCTATATAATAATACTTACCGTAGTACTTTTTGGTCACGTTTTTTGCTTGACTATTTTTTTTTTATTTTGTAATTTGCAAAAGATATTACTGTTTGCGAAAAAAAAATGTGGCAGATCGACTACACATATACCTTTTCGTCTTATGATTACAAGATATGACTAGCAATACATATAAGATTTACTTTTTATACTCTTTTTTTTGCATTGTATGTAAAACATTTGTTTTTTTAGGTGTTCATTAATATTGTGTTTTAAATTTGTACCTTAAAATCTAAGGTCGTTTTTTAATATGAATCTAAAAAAGTTCTTATTACGTTTTCTTTTCAAGATCTTATTAAAACCCCTATATGAAAATAGAATATCAAATCGGCAGTAATCGAGGAGCCACACAAACCCCTTGCACATTACCAAAAGACACAAAAAGAAGTCTGGTATGATAACATTTTACAAAACGTGATACGATTTTATAAACGTGTAAAGATTGCCTCGTTAATGTAAATAAAAAAAATACACTAATAGTCTTATTAATCATATACAAAATATTCACTCTGATAAATATTACAAGATTTTTATGTTTTACGAACAATCCAATGACTCAGAAAGATTTTCATATGATTTAATTATAATACAGGCACTTCCGATTAATATCATCGAATCTCCTATCTGGAAAAAAATTGCTTAAAATTCAATAAAGTAGCGTTTAAATCTATTTAAGACTCTATTTTACCAATAAAATTTTACCAGAATACTACAAAAAAGAAAGAAAGGCAAATAAAGAATTAAGAAAAAACTGAATTTTATTTTTTAACATTAGATACATGGACACCAACATCGAATGAGTTATTTATTTGTCTCAGCACATTATATAAACGAGCATTTCCAATTGAAGTTGATTTGCTTGATATTTTATCTTTTCCAGAAAGTCATACATCAGATCACTTTGTAAAAAAAAATAACAACATGCCTTGCTAATTATAAGATCTTGCCAAAAGTATTTGCAATATGTCATCAAAGAGCATCCAATATGCGTACGGCCTGGTAAAATTTACATTTAATAGTATTAGTTATTTTGCCCATGCCTTACAGCTTTTAGTTAAAGACTGCCTACACGATATGCTGTTAAATAATGTGTAAAAATGTACGTGATGTAGTAAGATTTTTACAACATAGTAGCACTGCAGCTTTTTACTTGCGCAAAAACAAAGGCAATTGGATTTGAAACCGTAGGTGATGTTTTAAAAAGTAGTTTCTTAAGTGTTTTTACATTCTATATGCTACGAAGGGTTTTTTTTAACAAAACTGCAACTTATGCAGCTCTTGTTGATAAGAAAAGAATTTAATTAATAAGTGAGCTTGTTGACACAGATTTCATTGTAATTAAAGGTTTGGTTGATAATTTGTCGCAGCTCAAAGAAGCCACGTCTACTATAACTTCTCTATTTCTCCTACCTTTTTTTACATTTATTGAATATTATACCGACTAAAAAAAATATTTCAAAGATAAGCGAGCAATCAAGTAGTTCAATTATAATTGCCTTTGCAATACGATGTACTTCTGGACCAGAAAAATGTTTTAATGAATACAATAATGTGGTTTTGCTTTTTGGGCCAGCATCATATTTAGATCGCCAAACCAAAGCAATGAATTATTTGTTGCCAGGGTATCAAATAATGATACAATTTATTTTAGAAATAAGACTATGATACTAAACATTTCTTTGCCACATAAAGTAAAAAAAATCTGAGTCAAAAAAATCAACATTATGGGATGAATCTTAAATAGACAGTATCGATGCTGATAAAGTGGACGCTAAAAAAAGAAAAATCAAGAAAATAAATGCCAGACATTGAAGTTCTGGCATACAAATAAAAAGAAGTTATCAAAACTTAGTAAACTTGCCAAGTAATACTTAGCCATACCTGGTTCAAGTACCGAATCTGAAAGATCATTTTATTGTGTAGGATCTTAGTAACTTCATTAAGAACAAATTTTCTGCATTAAAATGTAGAGATGCTTTGTTATGTAAAATACAATAAAGGTTAAAAGCTTACTCTTGTAAATTTAAAATAATTGTTTAAATAATTTTCGGTCTATATTTAACAGAATAAAAATATTTTTTTGCTAATAATTTTCATTTAATTATTCTTATACTCAAATAAAATGCATTATATATAGATTTTGAGTATTTTAATGCAACAATCTATAGATTAAACACATCAAATTATTATCTTAATACCCACTGCACATTGTTTCTTCATTTTATTAGTTACATGCTTTTATAAGTTTTTTTATGTGCACTTTATGTTTTTTCCTTATGTTTCTCTCCTCACGTATAGAAAAACCCAATCTTCACCGTATGCCTATAGGGAAACATTGCTGCATTTATGCACGAATTGTATCTTACCAGCATTTTGTATATACTTTGGGTAAAATATTACTATACGTCTCTTTCTGTGTTTAAAAGTTTATGTTTTAGCAACTTATGATGTAAATCTAAGGTTTTAAGGTTGTGTGAATTGTTTTCTATAGTTTACTATCGATTTGGTAAAATGTGTGCACAATAATATTTATCATGCCATTTTTAAGGGTATTTGATTCAAAATAAGTCGTAATAAGATCTAAATAAAGACATTCTTAATAAATACATCCCTAATAAATAACTTCTTTTATAGACAATTGCTTCTTTTTTGGTTTTTGATGGTATTTACAGTACTAAAATTTTATTTTTAACACGATTATTAATTTTTTTAGGTATTTTAAACCTTTTTGTTAATTTTAATTTAAGACAAATATTTTTGATTTTTATGTAAGGTATTTTTGTTTGTTTATTGTGTTTTTACTTTTTTTTAATATTTTACTATTTTTATGGGTATTTTGGTTTTTTATTTACTTTGGGATTTTGTACTTTTTTATGATTTGGGCTTTTTGAGATTTTGTTTTGCGAGATTTTGGTACTTAATCTATTCTAATATATTGTATACGACAAAAAGAATATAGCAATTGCAAATTAGAGAGGTGCAACTTTTGATTATACCCCATATTTTTTTTTTGCAAAAATTGTTATATAAATGAATACAAAAAAACAACAAATTTCGTTTGTCGTCCTGGTATATTTTACTAGTTTTTTGTCGAATTCTAATTATATTTGCTATTTTTCATATGACCCTATAAAACACTGAATACCTACTTTAAATCAGTCTGCAAATATTATTAATCCATCTTTTTTTACAATTATCCATTTTCGTCAAAGATTTTAGATTACTACTTTTTTAAGGCATACGATAATCATACATGTAAAAATACAAAAAAAAAGCTTTTTTCTCAAATTCAACATACCCTTCGGTATATTTGATATAACGGAAAAAACAGTAATTTTGAATAGTACGCACTGATTGTTTTTTAAAAGGAAAATACAGTAGGCGCAGTTGCATACCCAGGAATTTTTGAGCCCGGTGTAGTCAGTGTTTTTTATAAAGGTTGGGCTACAAAAAACACCTTGTTTTTCGATGTTTTAAAGTTTATAATTTTTTTGAAAAAAATTTAGTTTAAATCTTTTTATTTGGATTCATAAAATGAAAAAAATATCTGCACAAAAAAGCGAGCCCCTTCAATTCAAGCGTAAACAATTTTCAAAAGGGGAGTGGGGGTACCCCCCCCCCTGGGCACGCCACTGAGTAGGCGTGTCCAAGAAAATTTGTTGTATAAAGACAAAAATACACTTACTAAAAGTAAGATCTGTTTTAACAAAAATATATATAGTTCAGTGGTTAGTTTACATATATAAAAATTTCTTGTATTTTTAAATGCTTTTTTAGCTGCTATTAAGATATATTTATATGTTTTATACTTATCTATAGATACTCATATTATATCTATATATAAATACTTGCCTAAAAACTATGTCCAGAAAATTTCATTTAATATAAATCATATATATAAAAAATCTTATAGATAGTTCAACTGTCTATAACCTTCTTAATTAAATATGTCCAAAAATTATATATAGTAATAATATAATTATATATAGTATTTTCTCACCAATGAAAAACCCGAATGTAGAAGAACAAAATTTTTTGCACACGCCTAGTGTTGCATTGTGATTTTTTTTGCCGTGGAAAAAGATTATTCGTAAATTAGGCGTAGTAAAACAAGAAGTATCTATATTTATAGCCAATATGTTAGAATCAGCACCTGGGTGAGTAAATGGCTCTTTTTTATACAACAGATAGCTTTTTTGGTATATTTTTGGTTTTGGTAAATAGTTGGTATATTTTTATTAAATTTAGTTCTTTGGGCATAAAAATACATACCATAGGCTTGCTCGAGTTTTTCTATATTTTAACTTTTAAAACATAAAAAATAAACAAAATTTTATGTTTTAGAAAACTGAATATTTTTTAAAATATATTAAAAGTGTTATGCAAGCAAAAAAGCGCGAAAAATATTAATCTTTGTGGTTTTCATTTTAAGTCGAATTTAGTTATGGCATATATTACGTTGCAATAACATTTAAATACCTTAATATATAATAAATTTAATGTCGGAAACGTAGAACTTAATCCGCCCATTTATAAAGATTTTGCAAAAAAATATGATAATCTTTTAATAATTACCTGGCAAAGGTACAAAAAAATAACATCCACACACTAGAATTTATCCCTATATTTCTTATATATTTTAAATCCAGTTTATATCATTATGTCTCTTTTTAATGAACTTCCCATTATCCATCTTTACAATATAAATATCTGTATAAATTCTCCTCACCCTACCTTAGTACCTACTAAAGTGGCCGCATCTTATCTTTAAATTTTAATTTGCTTAGTAACCCAAACCCCTGTCTTTTTTTTAATTCGCTCTTTTTGTTTTCTTAAATTTCTCTTTGTTATTTCCATTTTTACATTATTCCAACAATGCTTTCCTGAAATCATTGTATACAAATATATATGCGCATTAAATGCCTAAATATTATGATTAACTATAGATCTCTCTCATCCTTTCAGCTCCGTCTTTTAAGAATCCTTCTACGACATTTATTTCCGCCCGTACTGTTTGTAAAACCCTTTCAGTTCTTCAGTTTGCTTGTATAAGACTCCGCCGCTGTCTTTAAATGCGTTTTATATATGTCTTCGACTATTTTACTCATTGATTTGCTGCAAAATTTCCTCTCATTATCAGATACAACTTGCCTTGGTTTTTCTTATTCTAACATACATCTTTTTACACTTCAAGAACAAACATCACTATCCGCGAAGAGAAGCTGTTTATTTATCACTATCCTCGATATACCAAAAACTATATTTGATACATTTTTCTTCCCCTCTTCCAAGTAAATCATCTCCAAAGCCATATATTCAAATAAGTAATTACTAAGAATACATTTAATGACCCTTGGAGTGCTTGTAATTTTTTCACCCAACATATATAGCATCTCTTGAGTATCTCTAAAATGTCATTTCTTATTCCTTGCCCAGTGGCGTACCCAGGGGGATAGGGGAGGGGGGGGTGTGTACCCCCCCCCCCTTCGAGAAATTTTCCACGCCTGCATTTAAGGGGGGGTCTTTTTTTTGTGCAGAGATTTTTTTCATTTTAAGAATCCAAATAAAAAATTATAAACTGAAATTTTTTCAAAAAAAAGTATAAACTTTAAAACATCGAAAAACAAGGTTTTGGAGCCTAACTTTTTTAAAAAACACAGACTACCCCCACGCTCAAAAATTCCTGGGTACGCCATTGTCCCTGCCATATATACTTTGTTCTGGGCTTATATTATATTTAATCAATTTCTCTATGTATTACCACCTTATAGATTTCCAACGTAATGGTTTATTTTTCTTTCCTATAGTATTTCCTAAAATGCTGTTGTTATAAACGGCGTAACGTCTTTCCATCCTGTTCTAATACATGGTTTTTTATTTTCCATGTCTTATAGCCTTTTCGTTTTCGTTAATTCTTTTTCTTTTGTCCATTGTTTTCTCCTTGTGGTTTATATACTCTGCTTTTTGCGGAGGGTGATACACGGTCGGCAGCTTGTTTATATTCATCCATACAATCAGACTCCATTATCTTTTGCGCCTATCTTTGTCCTCTTATTGTACTAAACTTTGCTAAAACTCAGATTCTTTTTAATGCTGTATGAAATTTCACAAGGTGGAATTTTCTTTGTCTAATCTGTATGAAACTCTCATGATACCCCAGCATATCGCATACATCTCATTTGCGCGAAACAAACCTCTCTTCTGTTGGTGTCATTTTTATGCTCACTGTATCGAAGTTATTTTTCCATTGTTATCCTATTAAAGTAAAACTGATCCTATGCCAGTTTTATTCGCACTTGTCTTAAATACGAATCTTCTATCATACTTGTGTAACTGTAACTTACTTGCGTTATACACAGCCTTTTTTTTCAAGAAACTTTTTTCTTTTTCTTTGCCCCATGTAAATCTCATATTTTTGTTAGACAATTGCCCGATGCCTTTGTTAATGCTGCAAAGTTAAGGACAAAATATGAAAAAAATCATGTTTGCGTGCTTAACTAAATACGAGCGTTATTCTTTTACCCATTTTTCTCTTGGCATAGGTCATGTTTTATTAATCTTTTTTTTCTTTTTTTTTTATTTCGACCTTCCACTAGACCTCCTAATATTTGCATTTTCCTCTCTTCGTATTGGTCCTTCTTCATGTTTACCTACGTTGTAATATTCTCCTGTCTTTTACTTGCTTCCGTAATAATTGTGTTATGTTCTTCATATGTTTTTGTATACACCGCTTAAAAATCTACATATTTATACACCCCGTTTTCAATTTAATCTTACAAAATCTTATCCATTACCCTTTGTAATATCATCAAGTCATTTATTAAGCCCATCAGCATCACAAACTTCTTGTTAACTTCCCCGTGTTCTTAACAAGTGGTCTTGTGTCTATCTCTACTATCTATTGCCATTTTATAGTGTTGCTTCTTTATGGCCATATAGTAAAAAAAGTTAACTTAAAGCTGTATTTGACAGTTAAATCACTGGTATGCTTGTGAGGTTTTAAAACTTAAACTATTACACCCCATAAGAATACTCACCAACCTTTTTCCCGTCATCTTTTTGTCAGCCCGAATCGGATGCCTTCAGAGAGTATTTGATTTTACTAAAATGCCTCTGCATAATAATTCATATATATATAATTCTGTCTTTTTATATACAGCGCCCGAGGTTAAATTACTCCTCTCGTACTATCATTATCCCTCCTTTGTTATTATTCGGCGTTTTTCTATTGGGCAAACTTTATGCTTTAATCTACAACTTACTCGTAAAATTGCTTCGGTTAAATAAGAATAAATTGGCAAATCGCGCTTACACCGGTTTTATTCCTTTGATGTTCATTTCCTTTTATAAAAAATATTTTTTTCTAAGAATTCTGAATATAAATGTGCATGTTAATACATAGTGTCTTTATAGTCTTCACGCTCATACCTCTTGTTTCTATTTAATATTTTGTATTTCTGCAATAAAATTTGTCCTGCTTATGCCCATGTCCCCCACACAAATAGCATTTCATCCCATAATTACTAAAATTACTTCGTGATTGCAACACTTTTAGCCCTACCTATGCTTGCTGTTGTGCTGTTATCTGCTAACCTCCGCTACTCGTTTCTTTACTTATTTTGTTTATTCTCCGCATCTTCTTCACTTCTAATTGTCCTCATCCTAGAATATAACAAATCTTGGTTTAAAACAAATACACATTATGTCCACATACCCTCTTGTCTGTTTTGTATTGTTTGTATTCTTCACCATGATAATTGTTTAGTTAATTGGGGGTCAAAATAAAAACAATATAACAAAATATAAATCAAAAACATTTTAAGAATTTCCCCACATATTATTATGCATTTGTATCGGTGAACCGGTTACATGACAAAAAAACCTCGGACAAACCTTATATTGTCAAAATATAAGCATTGCAAAAACCATTTTTTTAAAAATTGTTATATACACAAATTTAAAACTGGTTTTTGTAAGGTCAAACTATATTATATATATTTTACATAATTAACTATTGCTATATGAATTTCAACGGTTAAATCATTAGATTGTTACTTTCAAGATGTATTTAATCTAGAAAGTACGCCATAAAAACAAAAAAATTCGTGAACCTATTATATATATGTAAAATAAAAACAGTAACTACGTGCATACGTGACAAAAACGATGTATCGTGTGCTTACTTACCAACTCTTGTAATTGTTCGTATGTAATATAGACATTTTTTTTTCATTTTACAAAAATTGTTAGAAGCGATAATTACACATTAAAAAGGTAATGCGGCCCATTTTTGCTTAAATTTTATTTTGCACATACACAGCAATAAATAAATATTTGATAGTAAAAGCAGGAAAAAAAAAATAAATACAAATTTGTTAAAAAAATTGTTTTTTTTAACTATTATAAGACCCTTAGAAAACGACAAATGTTTTGTAATTATAAACAACATTGATACGCGTATACTTCACCTTTACAAAATAATATATCTGGCGAAAACAATAATTTTTTTATATATAACTTATTTTAAAATTGGAATTATTTGTCTAAATCATTTACAAGGCGTTTTATAATAGATGCTAAGTATTTATAGTGTTTAGGTTTTCATGCCCGAAGGCTATAAACAGGCCATTTTTGCCATTTATTGGAGGTAAGTTATGTAAACAGAAAAAAAAAATATAAACAAAATAAAAAAAATATATAAATTCTTACTGCTTCTCTACTAATATTATGTACAACAAAACGGTTGTATAGGGCACCACGCATAGTTTGCAATCAATATTTACACAATGTATTTGACTTAACATGCTGCTGTAAATAAAGACTCTTATGCAATAATTAACAACGTTTTTACATTAATCATATCATTTTTTGCAATTGATCACTAATATTGCAACGTCCATCTGTATTTTACGGCTGACTTCTACCTTTTTGCAATTGATGACAACAAAAAAACTAGAAAAATAAGACGCATTTTTTTCGCATCTAATATTTTTTGTCTTGTTTTTAGGTTCAATTAATTTCTGGGTGCCGATTATCAGAATAATTTTGCCCTGAAATCATAACAAAAAAATTCATGGAGCGAAAAAAACACGCTTATCATACATGTATTAAAAGCTATGTTAAACACCTGCAATCAAACATAATACTATTTTTTATTGATCGCAATAAAGTTTTACAAGCATGCACAAAAAAAACTGTATTTAAATACATATGTACAAATTGTGTTCTGGAGAAATTTTTAACCCAGTGTCTTACTCGGGAAAATTTCTTATGGCTAGTCATTTCAGTTATACAAAATATACAATAAAAGGCGATTTTTATAAAGCCAAAACTTATTGATTTCTTTTAGCAGTTTTATTTTAATATTTTTTATTTCATAACCGAATTTTTAGTATAAAAGTTGTTTGCTAATACTGGTACCCCTTCAAAATTCCATAAGCTATTTGACTAGAAAGGATGACTGTGCTCCTTCTTGCTGCCAATTGGGCTACGACACAATTTCAAACCTGTATTTATCGAGCCAATACAAAATGATAAAAAAGATTAAAAGAACGGGTATGTAAGGTTTGTAATCTGCTAGATAATATGCATAAAGAGACTTAGAATATAAAAAAGACTTTAGGCTAGTTTCTTATACAACACTTTATAAACCTAGTTTTTTTGGCAGTTTTAAACGTTTTCGACCTATAAAAGCAAACAACGGTTCCATACAAATTGCCATTTAAATACGCATTACTGAAATTGTTTGTATAGTATGTTAACTAGGCGTTGATGTGCTCAGAACGTAGCCTAGAACAACTGCTAGATGAACTGCGTGTCAAAGTTTAGAGTTAAAAACTATACAAAAGAATACGCTTCTGCTAATTTTGTTACATAATTGTTTTTACGTAAAATAATTATATTTCTTTTATGTTATAAAGTAATAAAAGATTTGCGTGTATATATTATTAAATAATTTTTGTCAGCTTGTTGTTTGGTATTAGCAACAACCAGTGGCGGGCCCATGAATTTTTGTAACGCGAATTGGTTAGTGTTTACAAAATTAGGTCTTAAAAGACAAATTTATATATGTAGTGTTCATTTTTTTTTTCAAAAAATTTAGAATAGAAATTTTTTATTTAGATTTAAAAAATCACAAAAATCTCTTTTTACAAAAAAGAACACCCTTTTTTAGCCGGCAAAACTGCTGCAGGAGATGGTTACCCCCCCCCCCCCCCCGTCCTCCTGGGACGCGCCTGGCATAAAATAAAAATAATACATTTTTGTAATTTTTCTTGTCCAGATTTTTTGCAAAGAATTCTTTATTAATTGCGATTCCACGACGCAGTAAAGCAATTATTGCCAACAGTTTTAAATATGAGAAACCATTTGAAAATGTTTATGGTTAATTTCTAATCAGTTAAGAATTTTTAAAAATGTCGAGATCAAAAGAAAAGCGTCAAAATTACTCCGAACTATTTGCGTTTGCGTTATTAGCAATTTTTTGGCAACAGCATGCTTGATTGTGCACAAAAACCGTGTATCTTCTCTTTTATAATACAGTAACTTAAAAAGTACCCATGTGCTTTTTTACGAGGCAAAATATTGTTTGTGCAAAATTGCTAACATCAGATTTAAATGCGGATTACAAATGAACAGCATTTTTATGGATTAAGAAATATTTTTCTATTATTATATTTTTTTAACTATATAGAAAAAAACTTTTAATTTATACGGTAGTTTTAAAACAAGCTTTTTTATATGGGTTATCCTAAGCTTAACAATCAAACAGTACAATTTTTAGTAATTCATATTGTGTGATAAAACCAAATATTTCTTAAATTTGTATTTAAGTCAAAAAAAAAAGCAATATTTTTTTTAGGTTCGTTATAACCTTTACTTATTTTTGAGTATAAATTTTTTTTTATATACATACAAAAAAACCTTTTTTTACTAGCCTTAGCTATATATAATATCGTAAATAAGCCGGACTTTACTGTATTATTTTTTAAATTTGTCTCGAAAGATTACTGTCCTAAAAAAACGTAGAAAATGCAATATTTAAGAACCTTATTACCTTCAATTCCCTTTTTTCTATTATTTTTTTTGATGCTTAATATAATGGAAAAACTACGATGAATACTATAAAATATTTTTTAGCAAAAATAGCAAAACATTTTAAGGAATAATTCACAACCCCAAAAAAGACTGTACATAGGATTAATTTACGTCTAGCCACACTAGATATGACCATTTTAAAACCTTTTTATGCAAACGTTTACTTTTTTGCGAATTATAAAATAAAACAGAGTATCAAGTATTAGTTAAATAATTTTTTTAGAAAAAAAAAGTACGTAAGAGATTTTTTGTGTCTTTAATCAGCAAAACAACTACATTTTTTTGTTGTATATTTTAGTCTTTTTTTATGGGCAAAAACGCATTGAGGAAAACCTAGAATTGACCAAAAGTTTCTTTACTTTTTTCACATCTTTTATTTTTTATAAAATAATTGACAATATAAATTTATTTTCATTAGATTTAGAGGTTATTAGTACTCGATCAAACCATCTAGTCAATCGTAAATTCCAATGTGTCTGCCTTTTTTCGTGGTACAATCCAATTTTTAAACAAAGGGATTATAAACTTATAAATACATGTGTCACCGCCAATCAGTAAAATGGCAAATTTTGCGTGAATTATAAAAGAATGTCTTTTTTTACACTAAAATAGTTGTTTGTATAGACTCAATCACCACCTTCCCTTAAAATTAGTACCAAACGTGTATAGATTAACATAAAAGCGCCTTTATTATAAATCAGAATGTAGGGGCGTTTCTCTATCGCCAATGCAAGATTTCTTATTTTTGCCTTTTAAAAAGAGGGTCAAAAAAGAAATATCTCGACACATATTTGTCATTTAACCCCTATTTTTAGAGGCAAAAAAGATAGTTCTTTGTAGGAAAATTTTTCTAAGAAAAACTTTCATTTGGCGTACGCGACACACCCTAGAATTTCGTATATGTTTTGTATACAAGTTTTAAATAAAATGATATTTTTAGATATTTTTACTAAGAATTCGATATATCAGTTTGCAAAATTTCTGGCAACCCTGTTCAGCACCCCTGATGATCAGATCCGATAATTTTTGATTAATCATATCAATTTGATCAAAAATGAGAAAGTGTTAAAAAAACGGTTGTAAACAATAGGTTTAGAAGGGAAATAAATACTAATATAACATAAAATAAATATAAAAACAAAAAATTAAAGTAACTAAAAAAAAACGGGTTAGCTAGAAATAAGAAAAAAACAAAGCATTAGCAGAAGAAGTAAACTATTACTAAGGATTTAACAACGAAGTTTTCCGTGAATAATTAGCGAATGTTTTTTATTGCTTAAAACCCACCTAAAGCATTTTGTTTTTTTTAAATTGTATATTAATTGTCGCGCGCCATGCCTGATATCCGTGCCATACCTTAAACCAAATATATATAACTTAGCAACGGCGGAGTATACAAGATGAGTTTTTTTTGTTTAAAATATGATAAATAGGTATACTACATGTGCGCTTCTATTAAAAGAAAAATGTTCTTGTTTTTGCCTTGAAATATTAGAAAATATTTTTTTGACGAACATCTACTTCTATTTATTGTATTGTTTTAACACAAAAAATGCGTTCTTGGTGCAATCGGTCGATTAATTCTTAATATTGTTTTATTTAACTATAAGTTTTGGCCCATGGTATCAGGCATGGCGTGGGTAACGAAAATGGCGCGCAAATTAGATATAACAATGTTCTATATTTTATTGCATACATCATATTCGACTTTGAATACCATTTTCTGTCTATTAAAACGATCCGATAGGATCGTCTGAGGATTGGATATTACCAATTTTTTTGAAATTATCAAAAAAGGTGTATTTTTCATTACCAAAAGTTTATAGTTCTCATAAAAGTAAGATTAAGTTTATTGATTGTATTTCTTCTTAGAGATAATTGCATTAGTATCTACGATTTTGTTTTAATAGGGCGAAAATCTGCATTTTTTTCATTTTGATAGGGCAAAAATACCTATTTAAAAATATTTAAATCTAGCTAGAGAAAGATTCTCGTCTGAAATAGACATGAATAAAAAAAACCTTTATTTCTTTTTTTAAACTATAAGGTTACGTACCATCTTTCTATTTACAAACAAAATATTCGACAAAGAAATCGATGAAGAAGGTAAAAAAAAAACAAACAAAACTACAGATCTGTAAAAGCCATACATGAATTCAAAATCTTGATCTTTAAAAAAGACTATACAGGACATGGTATTTTACGTGTATACGCTTCTACCGGTAAACCAATTACGATTTGATCTTCTCTATTGTAATAACTAGGCCTGTATACATATAGGGTGAAATATTTTGTACAAACCTATATAACAAAAATACAACACACAACCCTGTATTAAAATATAGAGTTATATAGGATTTTTTGTGTACTACATGATGCTCTTAAATATCTTCTAAGATTGTTTTAGCATAAGATTAATATTAAAAGTGAAAGAATGTAGTATGATATTCTTTGACTATGAACAAAATATAGTAATATATATATATAAAAAAGACAACCATGGTCCAAAAATCTTACTTAAAATTGCTTTTTTTTAAATACGATTTTTGTGAAACACAAAAAACCAATAATAAATTGCGAAACATATATCGATTTATTTCTATTATATAACATTTTTCTGAGTGTAAGTACGAAATATGTCTTACGGGTGGCAAACCTAAGACAGACAAAAATACTATCTGGAAATATTTTTTTGTTGTTGGAAAAGTTTACTTGCATAATATACCTTGCAAAAATGAATATTTCTGGGATTATTGATAAAATGTCGTTTGCAAGCTATGGTGTAAAAGATACAAGTCAAAAAATACTGCTTGCAAAATATGTGTTTTTAATAGCGTTAATCTACATAAAGAACACTTATAGAATACAAGCGATTGTTTTTACATATATATACTAAAAAAAAATTATTAAGTTAATTACGCGTCAAATAGGTTGTGCGTTACTCAACAGCCCAAAAAACGATATTTTTACATTTTCGTGTCGGTTTATGATTTTTATTTGTTTTTTCAGATGCACATAATGTATAACTTTTTATTGCTGTTATGTATATTGATGATGCTATATGGAGTTTGCACAGCATATAAAATGCATATTTTAGCATTAATAGTTAAAAATATAATCATATAAATACCGTTTTTTTGTTTTTAGCGAGGTTTTATATTTTTTGAAGATTCGGTTTTTATAAAAAAAAAGAAAGCTTAGTATGTACTTTTTTTTAACCCCCTATTTTTTTGCCAATATAAAAGGATCTAAAACTTGCTAAGACCTTATTTTATACAGGCCCTAGTAATAACAATTAAAATTACATAAGTGCACACGTGCACTTATTAGTTTATAATAGATTTGTATATATTTATAAATTTACTTGTGATCTTTGTACAAATGCCTGAAAATGACTTTATGGTATATCTGCAAAACCTCAAAAAAGCAACGTGGCCACTTAACAACAATAATTTTGTTATGTAAAAATGAATGTAACATATTAAAAGTGTGTATGTGTATAGCAGAGGTCATATATATGGTATGGACATAATAAGGAAGACAATTTTAACCCCGCCTTTTATTAGGCCTATATAGAATTGCCCCATATAAGTTGGTTTGCAAAAAACCTGTATTATGTACAGCCATATTTGTAACTATACAAGCAGTATCGAATCTCAGCAAGCTTTTCTTAGTTTAAACCAAAAGAGTTTTATTGATACATTTTAAAAACAAATATTGAGCAATAAACAATAATTTAAATGATCGAACGATTTCAACTATATTATAGGTCTTTTTAGAATAGAAATAAATTTTTGGATTAAAAACTTAAATTTTTTGACTCTAAATCTGAAACCTTTTAGAAATAAATGTTAAAATTTATGCAAAACAAAAGCATATGTTTGTTTTACCTCTATCTACACTGATAAAAAATGACGGATATTTCCGTCATGACAAAAAATAAGCTTAAAAGTAAAAAATTCTTATATTGCAAAAACAACAAATTTCTGCAAATTTGACAAATTTCAGATTATGCCTAAGCTTGCAAAATGCACAAAAATACACTAATCATGTGAAATTTTATTTACACTATATGAGCTAAGCTTTTATAGTATTTTCTCTGATTTTAATTTTCTAGTTATTTACATGTTTTTTGAGCCATTTTTTAATGTATCCAATAAAGGTTTATTCGTCAAAACCAGAAGTTACTAAATTTGGATTGTTTGAAAATCATGAAATAGGCGCATTTAGGCTTAAATATAAACCAGTTTTTTGTTAATTTAGACGTATCCTCATAAAGATACAAAAACTACATTTTTCACATATATAGTTCTATGCTTACTTAAAATTTCGGTAGTTATTTTATGCGCACTTGTTACGTAAATGCACAATTTCTAGGCTATAGAAGACAAATTCAACTATTAAAACATTAGCATATATTATATATCTGATGGAAAAAGCACCTATGTACTTACATCATGTATACCTTTTAAAAGGTATCGTTTATATGTAGACGAGCTCAGTGTTTATACATTACTGCAGAAGATAATATACTAAAAAATATTAAAAGTAAGGTATATTATATATTAAGATTATTTCTAAATTCTTGTCTAAAAACCATTGTAAAACTTGTTGAAGGGCAATTAATAATTTTTAATGTTAATGATAAAAGAACATATTCTTAGCCACTTGCTTATTATTGCGCTAGATTGTATCCATGCCGACTTAGATTAGTTCTGTTTCTATATTAATGTTTTTTACATAGTACCACTCGTTTTTCTGATCTTTGCGCTTTAAAATGCAAAAAAACGACATATAAAGTACTTTGCTTTTACAATAATTCTAGATAATAGAACTTTCACATGCTCCCTTACTGTATTAAAGCCAAAAAACGAACATATCGAAGCACAGATGTTTTACTATTTTGTTTATAGTTATATAATTTTTATGCCGAAGTAAAATTCTAATCAATATGCCAAATTTTTTTTTTACAGTTTGTTATTTTTGGAATTATGAAATAAAATTTTCGGGAAATTCATAAATTTTTGTCATAGTCTCGACATTAAAGACCCCTGGTCAAAAATCAAATAATCTTTTTGTATTTTTCTGTGGCTCCAGGAGTTAAGCAAGAATAATATATTTTAGTTTTCTAAATGATGCTTTAAATAAGAAAAAATGTAAAGACCGTAAACCAATAAATTCTTTTATAATTTTATAATTCCAAAAACGAAAATATATTTATTTGTCCTTTTAAAGATTTTAAATTAATAATTTCTACTTTAATGAAGTTTCAGATTTTTTTCCTATAAGTTTTAGATAAAAATTCAAAAAAGTTTCAGGTTAAAATCCAAAATTTTCAAACTATGTACCAAAAATATACATATTAAAATAGGGACCCGTAATTAATAAAAACTGATGTTTTTGCTTTCATAAGTTCTAAAAATTAAGCAAAAATGTAGTTAGGCTTAGGGGTTCCGAAAAAAATATTCCATATGGCATATATGGCATGTAATTAGTGCCAGTATGATATGAAATTAATATCATATTTCTTCCATTTTTTACTACCCCTAATGACCAGATAAAATTCGGAAAAAGTCAAGTACTTTTTCACGTTAGTCGAACAGAAACCATATGAATGTTCATGTTGTAAAAAATCCGAAAAAATATAATATGAAGGTTATACCAGTTTGTAATTCTAATTTTAAAGATCATCTCAACTGGTTGACTCAAAAGATTAGTACATAACAATTGCATCAATTCTTTTTTTATCGGATCAAAAGAGCGCAATATATGTAGAAGAATTATTTTTAATTTAAAATCTGTGTTTATCAATCAAATCGAAGCTTGGAATTCCCTTCAAATTTTTACTAGAATAACGCAAAAAATGTAAATATATGGGTTTCCAAAATGGCCATATCAGAGGAATTTTTTTTTTCTGGCGGCCATGTGAACGGCATTCCATATGTAAAACCCGTGGTATAGCCTCTCTTAAATATGAGCCAAAGAAAATTTCGCCCTAATTTAAAGTACGCCTATATCTTAAAGATAAAAAAGTTAGAATTAAAAACGTATTTATTTGTCATGACATATATTAAAACAGATTTTCTCAGTAAAAAATTCATTTTCTTTATTATTAATCAGTTAAATATTTGCCAACGTTTTCTAAGGTTTAGTTACAAAAATCTGGTGTGTTTAAAGGTTTAGTAGATAAACAAGTTTTTTCTTATATTTATTTTTTTGCATTTCCATTTATGTATTTATTGTTTTATTTACTTATTATATATGTTGTTAGTTGTTAGTTAGCATATTTTCAGGCCTGGAGTAAAGGGAAGGGCTAAACCACAGCTTTAACAACAGTTAAATTGCATATGAGATTTAATGTAGTAAGTTATTCTTTTCTTGATTTACGTCTACAAATTCTACATTTTTTTGTACTGTTATTACCGAAATTGTCGAAAATATGAAAAAGGCTAAACAATAATGTTATTATTTTTACAGCAAAAAATTACTTTTAAAAAGAAAATCTTGAAAAAAAAAGATTTTACGTCGTTAAAAAAATATTTACTTGACTTAAACAAATACTTAATTTAAATGCATTTTTTTATTTATCTTGTCTTGTAACTGTCAATGAAAGAAAATGCAAATTGTTTTGTGTCACAATCTTAAAATATCAAATAAATTAAATTTGACGTGCGCAGGAGATGGTAATTTTCTATATTTTTGTTTTAAAAAGGAATTTTATTTTTTGAGCATGCTTCGACTTACTAATTTTTAATTTATAAAAATAAAACACGCTTGAGTGCCTAACAAGAAGGCAAGGGGCAAACAAATTGTATGTTTAATTAATTGTATGTCAATTATACAACAATAATATATTGTACAAAAAAAAAGTTATTGTTTCGGCAGAAAAAACAAGAAAAGTGTTTCAGGTTATCGCAAACAATAGTTTTGCACTGCGCTTAAGCCACCTTTTTGCATTTTTTTCTGGCTATATCTTGTCGAAAAGGGAAACGTATCTATTTGAAAAAAATCGTATTCAAAAAAGACCTATAATTGCATAATTACCAGGGCCTCCGGAAGGCACAAGGGGGCCCATGGGTAATTTTTTTTGTCTAGTAAACGGCCCCCTTAATTTTTTTTTGATATAATTTTCTTGTTCGAATGATTTTAAACTACTGCAAAAAACACACATACAAAAATATTCCTATAGTGTTTTTTTTTATGCTGAAATAGTAGATTGAATATTATCCAGTCTCTTTGTAAAAAGTGCTTTTTACCATTTGTATATTTTTTAAAAATTCACACAACACCTATATTTTGCGCAATTATAAGTTAAGACTTTATATTGTCCTATTTTTACAAGGAGGCGTTGGGAAACTTGCTTTACTCTTCTTCTCAAAAATCGTCAAATACTAAGAAACTTTATGTTATACTACAAGTTGTCTATTTAGCATAGTTATATGTAGTTTTTTTATACCAAAATATAATTTGTGAGTTCAATAGCTTTTTTAAATAATGGTTGTGGCGCGCGCTGCGAGCCTCCCGCATTAGGCCGCCTATACGCAAGTACTTGAAAAATTTGCACAAAACGAACTCATTGTCGAAAATTTAGATAGGTGGGCGATTTTAGTACAAAAATTACTATTTTTAAAAATGCGATATTTTTTTGGTTTTTCAGTATTTGTATTTTTTTGTTAAAAACATAATTAAATAAATATTTTATGTTGTTTATGTCTTTTATTTGTAGCCAAAGCTGTTTTTTGCATTTCAAATATTGCCTTAATTTTATGCTTTGCTTTTTTATGCTTTAGATGAAGGCTGGGCAAAAACGGCGCGCTGCGCGCGCCGCAATAATCCATTTTATTTTATTAGTTCTGGCAAAAAAAACAAACAAAAAATGTGCATGCACCGTAACGAGCAACTTTAAAACCTATCGCGTCGACTTAAGACATAATTAAACTGCTACAAAAAAACGCGGCCGTGCTGTTTTTAAATAACACTTCATTTATACATAAGTGAAGCAAAACATGGTAGTAAAACGGTGGCAAAAGATAATTTCTATTATTGTTGCAAAAAAGGATTTGTAAATTGCATAACTTAAAACGTATATGTACAAAAACAGTTGTCATAGTTTTTTTTGCGCAGAAAAAAGTGTAAAAATGTTATATAATCAGTAATAAGAATGCTCGCTATGTGAGAGATGCAAAATATAGATTTATAAAGATTTCTGGTCGGTTTTAACAAAACAAAAAGTTTTTTTTTATTCGTTGTTGCAAAAGCGTATTGATAATACAAAAACTATACTTATAAACTAAAAAATGTACTTCAAGTAGCACAACGGCTTTGTAAATTAGATATACATACATTTAAAAACAAAGTACATATAATTTGTAAAAAAAAAAAACCGTTTTGCAAAAAAAAAAACATATATTTAAATTTATTTATGCAGGAACCGCTTTGTAAATACTTGAAAATGCAAATGCTTTTCCTAAAAACAAATTAAAAAAAAAAAAAACTAAAAATTGCATGTTACATAAGCGACCCATCTAAAAAAAAACTTGTCTGTGAAATGTATTTGAGCTTTAAAAATGCAACTGCAATACTTTAGCCTACTAAATTTAACATTGAGCTACTAAAACACACGTAGATATGTTTTTAGGCGGAAAAATTGACTTAGAAAACGATTTTTGTACGTAAAAACGTTTTTAAAAATATCACACAAGGCAAAACATTTTAACAGCATTGTATGTTATTGAGAACGACATACATGATTTTATAATAGTTGTCAGTTAAAAGGTTTGACCAGAAGATTCCTCTTTTGCTTGTTCGAAACTTTTTTTTTGTTAAAAAATTTTTTATATCTTAAAAGCAACAGGAACATTGTTTTGTATCCAAAAATGTCTGCAATATATAGATATTGTATAACATGACAATTGTCGCAGGTATTACATATTAGAGACAGTCAGGACTCAAAAAAAAATATTTTATATTACAAAAATGCTTTTTATAAAAGAGATAAATATAAAAAAAAGTATAAAAATAAATTGATGTAGGTATATTTATTATACTGCAGTATAATAGCAAAAAAAAATGCAGTATTTGTAATTTTTTTCTAGCGGTTAGTAGTTTGCCTTTAATAAAATACAAGCAATTTGAAATAATTGTAATACAAGTATGCATGTAATAATTTACGACTGTGTAATAACACAATTTAGATATTGGATTTTGTTGTTGTCGTTTTTATACCTTTTAAAAAGTTTTGCACTTATTCGCACTCTATACAATTTTTCTGTTAAAAACAACGTAATACATCTTGCTTTGAGTTGATCATAACCGTCATGTTTTTTAGCTCGATTACAGTGTATAATTTGCAGTTGGGGTATTTAAAAATAGAAATACACCGATTCAATGGTTTTTATTACATCTATTTTACACAAGGATCAAAGCGAAAGAATCCCGCAACATCTTCAGCCTTATAAATGGTGATTTTAAGTTTTTATTTGTGTTATACAGAATTGTTCAAGCGTTTTTGCTATATTGTAAGGAGCTATCATAGGTTAAAAAAACAAAAAAAAAACGGAAAAGGTCATACGATAATAGAAGATCTAAACGCAAATTGTTTGTTGCGTCGTAGGAGTCTTTTATTGTGTATCATATTTTAAACGAATTGCTTCTTTTATACGCAGATGTAACTGTAAATCGATACAAACGTTATAGAAAATGCATTTAGACTAAGAACCAAAAGATTGTTTAGAATAACATAATTGCTTTTAAAGTTTTCGCAATTGCGTAAACTGCAAAAAAAACGCATAAATTGTCTATTACTAACCTATATGAGATGAAAATATATTTGTATACTTTGATATTTTATTAGCCAACAACAACAGTTATTTCTATTCTGGGAAGTTGAAATGAACTCCTTACAAGAAAAATTTACTTTTACGTATTTTTAATGTAACCTAGTCAGAAACACTAAAAACATACTAATACACAAGTCAAAGCGTTTCAAAAGAAAAAAAAAAGGTATTGGTTATTGCAGTGTTATCACAACAAGATGTCTTCTTGTTAAATAACTAAATGTAATAAAAGTTGACATAACATTACAAACAAAAAACAAAAAACCGCGGAAATTTTTAAAAAAACATACACATCCACTCATGGGCGTTAGGAAATTTTTTTTCAAGGGAAAAGGCAAAAAAAATTAAACATCCTTTAAACAACAAAAAAACCTCTTTCCTGCTATTGAATTTTTTTAAGGTTGTTTTTGAAAATACTTAAGGGGGCAAAATACATCTAACTTTTATCAGGCGCAAAAAATTAAAAAATTAAGCCGGGGAAAAACAAATGCAACTTTTTGGCATGTTATCTGACGCCAATGAATTTGCCTTGTTTTTATATTTGTGTTTTGCGCTTTGAAAAATTTACAAGATGTTTTTTAAAATTTAAGCTGCCTGGGATGACTTTTCTTAGCTAAGTGATATCTAAAATACATGTAAAAAATTTATTTGCATACCGTTTTTTTAATACCAGTAGAAAGGGAATATTTCACAACACTATGTCAAAAAAAAGTTTAGTATGCAAAAATGCATATAAGATGCGTTACTTTTGCAGTTTTTCTATATGAATTTATTTATATACTATTTTACGATAATAACCGTGTACTTTGTTACACAACGTTAATACGTAAATATTGTGCTTTTTTTATTATCTGTGCCCTGCTAGTTGTACATTTGTAGTACACTTCTTTTGCCTAGATCAATATTGAACGCGTCGAACCTTCATAATTCTCTGACATAATTTATCATAAATAGAGCAGTTGTATTCTTGTTAAGCGTAAATGTTCGTAATCCGGTATTTTAAAAAGCCTTTTCATTGACTTATCAAAAAAAAATATTTAAAAACAAACAACTTTATATTATAAATTATATTCTTAAGCAAAAGTACACTTGATGTGTTCGATTGTTTATGTGCCAAAGGCACGCTATTTATAAGTTTTCCATATATGATGGTTAATGACAGAAGGGGGCTCAACGTTGTACCTTAACAAATAAATAGTTAAGAAATCAAAAAATATGCATATTGAAAAAATGACACCTTAAAACAGAAAGCGTTAGATTAAAATAGAAATTTATATTATATATTTTTTGTAAAATTTTCAAAATAGGGACCCTTTTTAAGCGGGGCTCGGGGGAAAAACCCACTCTTTGCCCCCCTTCCGGAGGCCCTGATAATGACACTTTGTAAAAAATTTTTTCGATTTACTGTTCTCATATTTTTAATTTTCAATACCCTTTTTTACTGCATAAAATATTTAAAAACCCAAAACACGCGTAAAAAACGTTTTGTCACATTTTATAGGCTCGAACATAACATCAAGGTCTTGACAAAATAAAAATCACAAAATATTTACTATTTAGTAGAAAAACAGATCCTCTCGTGGTTTAGCGCAAAATGTACGTAGAATCGCATACAGAAACCTATTTTATACGTGCAAACGTAATTTTTTTTAGCTAAATGGTTTGTTTTTATTTATATATAAGAAATTGACGATAATCATATAAAAACTATATTTTCGTGGTAATAATATATTGTTACAATATATTTTTACCGATCCCTGCAAGAAGGGCTAAATATTTTTTTTTTCTTTTTCTGAAAATAATCATATTCTATGTTATTAAATTGTAAGCGAAAAACCGTTCTTATAATACAACCATTTTGGTATATAAAATTGAACATTTTTACGAAATATTTATAGTCATATAAAGGGGAATTTACAATTTGGAGAAATTATAAAAAAAGATTTCAAATCATAATGGCCATATAAAGAAAAAAAAGTTGTTTTATCTAAATCCCATGATTAAAATCAGAGCAATGCCAAGAGGAGGGAGGTAAATAGTATTTTTACCCAAGAAACTAAACAAAAGGGGGCCCAAAAATTTTGAACCCCGGAACTTGCAATAATAAAAAAGAAATACTGCATTTTTTTAATTGTGATAGCATTTATAGAAAACTTTTGACTCAATGAAATTTTTTTCAGATAAAGAGATTTATATGAAATAGAGTATTAAAATTTATTTGCGATATTTTTACCATTCAAAAAATGCAATGATCTAGTTGGTAACACTTGATACGTGTTATTATTAATTGCATGCTTTTATTAGCAGTTACATACAGTTAAATGATTTTTATTTTTTTATTTATCAAACTGCAAAACTGTGCTTTACCTACGATAATTTATAATGTAAAAAAGATTAAATATTAAGAAACAAATGAAGAGTATATTTTATGTGTATATATTCGTTATTACCATGTCAATTACCTTAATATATTTTTTTTAATTTTTATAACAATAAAACAATCGTTAAAAACCATGTAACAACAACAGTGCTTACTAAAGTTGTATCGAACGGAACATGCAAAAATCTATAAAAAAGGTGCAAACCAGCTACTTTTTAATATGTAACTATAACCTTATGAAAGTTCAGGTGACTTTTGACGGCCATCAATAACATAATATGGTACTAGTGCAAAAAAATTACTTTGTAAGTTACAATCCATAGGCTACGTTACACGCGAATAGAGGCGCAAAATTATTTTGTCTTGAATAGCTTTATAACTAATTTTTTTTTTCGCAAAAAATATAATTCACAAAGGTTAAATAATTTCAAAAAAAAGTTTTTTCAAGATTTGGCAAACATTTTTCATGTTTTTTCCGGTGTATTTTACAATAATATTCAGCAATGGAAATAGAAACAAAGGTCATCTAAAAGTATTTTCTCTAAATACTACGTATATGTTTTTTACGACGTATTTCCCATGTTTATTGTGTATATCTTACAATTTACAATGTATACAGGCGCGTATCGGGGGGGGGGGGGGGTAGGGAAAGGGGGGGGGGTAGGGAAAGGGGGTGTGGACACCCTTCCCCCTTCAAAATTTTTTTCACGCCTGAATTTAAGGGGGAGCTTTTTTTGTGCAGATATTTTTTTCATTTTAAGAATCCAAAAAAAATATGAACTTTTAAAATCGAAAAACAAGGTTTATAAGCCAAACTTTTACAAAAAACACGGACTACCCCCTGGCTTAAAAATTCCTGGGTACGCCACTGATTGTATAACAATAACTTTTCTGCCTAGTTATAAAAAATTATAAGTTTAAGCAACAACAACAGATATTTATATAAAACAACGATGCAAACACAGTTTTTACAACAAAAAGACGTACATATACAAGGTGTTGAGTAAAAACTTTAAGTTTAAGTATTTAAAAGCACTAAATCAGTAGTACTTGAGCAATAATCCCAAAATTTTATAAATACTTTTCTTTTGCGTAAAAAGGTTGAGTTGTTTATCGTGTGATGTAGAACTCCAATATAACCATACAATAAATTTTCTTTACAAAGCAACAAACAAGAAACTTAATTTAAAAGCAAAAAAACAACAATAAATGCATTTATGTTTGATCATATGTTAGCCGTATTTTTATGCGTTTAACTAATAACTAGAGCGGATAAAAAATCAGTCTGAATAAAGTACAGCTTTTCTGTATTGTTGTGTTTTCTCTGTCTTTTTTATATAGGAATAGCCTATTTTTTTATGTTGTTTATTTATTATTTTTTCTAGCGTTAAAATGCGTTTTGTCACATATGGTACATTGGCAAATACAAACAAGGCATGTATAAAAGATACGTAGCAGGCTGTACACGTTGCGACGTCGTATTACATGTTTTTAGCCCACGACCTGCAATCAGAAAAGTGACTTTTTTTGGTTGTTAAATAGACAATTTGTAAATTGTCTGATAAAAAAAAACTTGGAAAATACACTTAGTTGCATATAGACCCGTTTTTATATATATGTGCTTTACTTTTACAGTTTGACAGATTTTTATATACTATGATAAATAAAATAAAATTTACATATTATGCAATTATTGGTACTTAGTACTGCTATTTTTTTTCCTTGTCAAAAAGGGTTCTGTACATATGCAATAAAACCAAAATGTGCTAGTGCATATACAGTAATGTTTTTGTCTACGTATATTACTTCCAATTGTGTAGATCTAAACATAAGACTAGTTTGTATAATATAATTTTATTTTATAGTACATATGAATTACTTTTTTGCTGTAGAAATTTTTTTTTACCTATTGATAAATATATAGTTTATTTTAGGTTTGCCCCAATATTCTTCTGGTAATTTTGCCCTGCAAGATTGTGGCAATAAAAAATATTCAGTTTTAAAAATCTCTAGTGATTCTTTTTGTGACCCAAAAGAACATTACTCAGAAGATTTCTAACGAATATATCTAGAAAACTTACCACGTGTGCCATGAGAGGTATGAAAAAAAAAACCATTGTGTTTTTTTTTGCATTTGACAAGCCAACAACAAACAAAATGTACAAATGTGTTGTTTTTTTAAGTAAACATCGTATTATATAAAAAAAACAAATACAAAAAATTTATGCATATGACTTGCAGTTGCGGAGTGCGAGTAAGGGCAACGGCAAGTTATTACACGAACCACATGGTAATAGGGGAAGCAAAAACTCACCTTAATTACAAAAAAAGAACCCTCAAGGCAAAAACTCGCCACAGGAAAAAAAAGCTGCAAGTAAAAACAGTAAAGACTAAAGGCAAAGTTTATGAACTTTGCAAACGTGTTTTTAGTAATCATGGGTTAGTATGGTTCCGTTTAATAAAATTTTAGGAATTATAGAAAAATTACGAAAGTACAAACAAAAAAACCACCATGATTTTGCGTTTTTAAGTATTTTTGCAAGAAAAATGTCATTTCAGTAATTTTTTGTTTTAATTAATATTAATATGGCATAAAATTTATTTTTGGCGTTTTTTTCATCCCGTTTATTACGGGTGTTGTGGCGAGTTTTTTCCCAGCTGGTAATAAGCACTTGTTTATAATGTATTATATAAAAAAATGTTTCTGAGTATAGAAAAAATGTTTTTCTAAAGAGAATCAAAATATACTTTCAATAAAATTAATGTGTGTACTAAAAAATTGAACGTATGTCGCTTATTTTTTTGTTTGCGCTTTCTACGGCAAAGTCGGCTTAAGTCTGCCACTGAGTACTTATTCTTCTAACCGTTGCATATTTGATTACTAAAAAGAATTCTAGATTAATTGCAAAGAAAATTCTTTTCTACATTTATTACATGAAATTGTGTTTTATTGTTTTTATTTAGATAAGTATCCCGCAAGAGAATTTTTCTAAAATAATTTTCTAAAGTGATGTTTTTGGGACACGTCTTTAGTTTTACGTACCTAGCATAGAATTTTATACCATTTATTAGCGTAGAAAGTGTTTTTAAAAAACATAAAATATGCCTGCTAAAAACATGGTTGGATTTAACGTGAGGCATTCTGGATACGAGATCTGCACTGCACCGGACAAAAAACCGGACCGGACCGGACCGCGGTCCGTTCCGGTCCGGTCCGGTTCCACACGGATTTTTGGGACTAGTGACAGATTTGACATTTTTTTTTTGCGCATATTGTACAGGTCCGGTCTTTTGGTCCGGTTCTTGTTGCCGGTCCGGCTCGCTTTTTTTATTTAACACAAATTTTCCGCTCCGGTCCGGTACGGTTTTGGTCTGATGCAGACCTCTACTCTGGATATCGGTACTGAGGCCTTGGCATACGAACTTCTAAATTTATTTGAATGAGTATTTTTTAAACTTTAATACAACGAAAAAAAGTAAGTTTGGGTTATTTACGTACATTAAAAAGACGTTTTTTGCAAAATATATATTGATGTACAAGTCCAGAATTTTGATATAAGTTTTTTTTGTAATTTTATATGCAAAATTCCGCATTTTCTTTAGGCTTTATTCTGCGAGAAATAGATAAAGAAAAAAAATTTTGCCGTTTTGTTAGTAAAAAAAAATACTTTATAGTACTTAATAAAAAATATAAATAGGTAAACACTTGGCCAATTTATTTGTCGAATGCATATCTTACAACTTTTTTTTCTATCTGAATGCATATAAAATAAAAATTAAACCTAAAAAATGTTTACTGTTATAAAAAACAGCATATATTTTTTTTTTGTCTTTAATTGTTGCGAAACGAAAGTATAATGGGTCTTTTACGAAATTAGATTTGTGATTAGAGAATTTACAAATACAAATGTAGTGCAAAATGAGCTCACTAGAACTTTTGCATTTTTTGCTTTCCTCTTTGCATTTAGCAAAATACAAACAAATAAATAATTGGTATTTTTAATTTTTTTTTTTTTGTTAGTGGCACATAAGCGATAAGGAATTGTTATTAATAGTATTTTGCATTTTCGAACAACATAGCTATACCTTCTTTTAATATGCCTACGAAAGATAAAAAAACAACGGTGTAGTGGAAGTATTTTTACGCTTACATTTTATCCTTAATGATACACAATGTCGCAATAAAAATTTTGCATATACCGCATTTTTTTTATAATTTCTGTAAAAGTAGAAATTGCGTGCGAAGTTATTTTGCCAGCTTACGCTGGGGTTTTGTTTGATTAAATAGAAAACCTGTTATTGTACAAATTTTACAAGAAACATTTACGTATAAATTTGTACGGCACATAGAATACAATTCTGCAACTAAGAGTAAAAAATTTACACTTGGAAAAACAAATATTTAACCAAAATACTTATAATAATAACAATTTTAAAAAAATCTTTACAAATTTTTTTAGGAAAAAATACTTTGCAACTAGTGTTTAAAAGATGTGCTCGCAATATATTAAAAGCATTATTTGTTTATCTTTTAAACCTATTGTATATCTTACATGCGCAAATTAAAATGAATACACGTCAGAAAAAATATTGTGTTCTATTTTCTTTCAAAATTTAGCCTTTACAGCAAAGTCAGATAGCAGTCAAGAACTCAACTTCTGGATTTAATCGATGCCTACCACTTAAAAATTTTACAGATATAAAAAAGGCGCTCCTGAAAATAAACGCCCCCTCACCCTATAAGAGTATATGTACCCCTGGCTATATCCATATCATATTAAACGCGTTTTTCGTTCTTTTGGCGTCTTACATGCATTTTAAAATCATCGTGTACTAAACAAAATAGTTGTGCTTTTTGCAAATATTCAGTGGCTGCAACGAAAGTTTACGTACACATCTATGGCAATTTTTTTTTGTATATATAAATCAATACACACAACATCAAGTTTCATATATACGAATTTTATACATAAAACGACTTGACATTTTGTACGAAAATTTTGCCCCATGCTTAGCATAAATTGCTTAAGAAAATTTTCATGTTTTAAATTATACACATATATGTTATTTATATAACTTTTACAAAACTCTTTCGCCTACAGCCTTTGTTAAAATCTCAACATAACATATGCAAAGTTAAGAAACGACAACAGGCGCTCAACCCAATTTGCTGTTATTTCTGATGCAAATATATAAATTTACTACAGCAAAGAATTTTTTTTTAATGTCTTTTGTATTATTTTTTGTGAAATATATTGATATTATATAAATTGCACTATAATATAATTAATTTACTTATATTGTTTTTTTACTCTTGGCGAGAAAAAATATTGTTCTTGTTTTTTTTGTCAAATGACGCATAAATATAACATGAAAAAAAACAATAAAAGTTAAAACGAGATAATTAAATTTACATTATCTAATGTTGAACAAATGTAAAAGCTATAGACACAGGAATTATATCAATTTTGTAATGTCTTAGCTTTTTGTGATCCATTTTTAAGAAATTTTATTTTCGTAAAAAAATTTAAAAAATTTAAAAAGTTTAAAAAGTGTAAAAAATTGTAAAAACAAAAATTACTCATAAAAAATGTTTTTTAAACACTTTTTTTTGTGAAAACGCAAAAATGCGTCTTTTTCGACCCAAGAGTAAAAAGAACTACAAAACTAGTGTGACAAAGATTTTTTTGCTAAAATGAGCCAAAAAAAAAGTACATTTTTGTCAATAAAAAATTAAGAGTAAAAAAATTATTATTATAAAAAATTGACCCAAAAATGCAGCTATATATTTTTTTTATTTTATTACTTTTTTAATAAGTTGCATAATATAAATAAGGTATTGCAAAATTTTCACTTGTGCACTAATCTGGGCTTCTTTTGGCAATATCGACAGGTTGTTGGTAACCTCGATTTATTATAAATCAACCTCAAAATTTTGCAAATGACATCGACATATGTGCAACAGTAGACGACTTGAATGCGGTTTAACGTGTAAATTTTTAGTCAATTTCTTGTTGTTTACAAGTAATTTTGACACTATAAAATAGCGATTTTTTTAAAGAATTTATAAAAAGATAAAATATCCTGGCTTAATATTTAATAGGTTTTATACATATTTACTTTAATAGGCTTACTTTTTATGCATTATATGCAATAAAAAAAGTTATTAAACATAAACAATTTTGTATGTTTGACATGTGTATTTCTAATTGTAAAAAATCTTACACTAATAAATTTTTTTGGAAAAAAAAAACTAGTAGACTGATTGATCTTACGCAACAAAGTGCCTGTAATAAATGGTAAACGGAGATCTTTCACAAATGCATCTACTGCAATATAAAAAAAATGAAGTTAAGCAAAAAGTGGTTTTTTGTGGGACTTTATATATTTTTTTTATAACGCAAAGCATAAGCTCGTTTTAAAAAAAAAAGACAAATAAATTTTTGTACCTAAAACGTTTACAAGTAGTGTTTAAAGGTGTAATTTTATCAGATAGTTTATTTTTAAAAACATTTTTCTAATCCCAACAAAAGCTAACATTTAAACTACAGAGGAAAAAAACTTTTCTACGATTTTATCTACAACAATAGGAAAATACGTTTTGGAAATAGTATTTTTGTACAGAAAAAAGCTTAATTTAATAAAATATGTTGCATAAAGTATTTCATTTGCAACAGTTGTTAGTAAATAGTAAAATTATAATTATTTTATGAGATTGATTGGAAAAGTTGTAAGTTCATTGCAAGTTCTCTAGATCGTATGCAATCAACTCACTACTTTTATAAAAGTATGTCAAGATTTGATGCAAATAGTCGGGCAATAATTGTGTATCATTAAAGAGAATTATAGTATAGGCAGAATATACAAAAAAAACTAAAATTATCGTAACCAAGTCTAGATTAGTCCAGTGTGTCTAAATTACTGTACCAATAACGGTTATTTTAAGTTTTTAAAACACACAGTATTTTATTTATATTTACAGTATATGTTCATGTAATACTCGATTGTTTTTTACGGGTTTCATAGTTTTCTGCACTTATGTCTGTTTAACCTAGAATTAAATAATCAAGATAGATAGAAAAATCGCTACAATTATACAAAAAATCATGATATTTTAATTTTATCTATAAACTTTTAAAAAAAACAATATATTGGCACAGTTAAACATAAACACGGGTAAAAATAGAGCATAACCATTCAACCTAACGCATAGTAAACCAGAAGTACAAATAAATATTACAATTTATATTGCTCTGCGTCAAAATCGTCTCTTCTTAGAATACATTACAACAAATTCGAGTAAACTGAAATACTATCCAGATTGCTACATAATTTTTGGCCAAAATAAATGTAAAAAAGCGCAAATTAAATAAAAAAAGTATTCATATTGTTTTTTGTTATTACCAAAAGTAAAAAATAAGTAAAAATTACCGTTATGCATTTTTTATTCCGATACAAAAGTGTTGCCAAAAAAACGCATTAATTGCAGCGTTATTCAAAAAATTATTTCGATAAAAAACACTTTTACGTCTTCTTTCATGTTAATTATGCATCATGTATATAACAAAGTCCACTGCATTTTATAAAAAAATTTACGAAAAAAAAAACACAAAAAAGGGCATGACAATAAAAATACAATTTTAGACCTTAAAATGGAACTTTAATATAAAAAAAATTTACGTTTTTATACACTAGCCAAAACAAACATATTATTTTTAAAACGATTATTTTGTTGTTAAACACGCCTCGAAATATGCTTAAATCTATGTAATCGGCAAAAAAATACATTAATGACTGTAGCCTGCTTATTCAGTTGCGATCAAAGTCGCTTTTTTGATTTCTGCTTATCAGAAAAGTCACTAGAACCGATTTTTTTTTGTCCAAAGTTTAATCCTGTATGTTTTACCCGAACTCCCAATATCCACAATGTTTTTTTTCTTTTTTCCTTTGTCTAGCCAATGCACTTTGTTGTTGATATACCACTATATACTTTATATTCTTATAGGCAACTAATACGGGACAATAAAATAATGTCCCGGGCCCACTAAAGCCGTTGCACGGCCCTGTGTATATAAGAGTATTATTGCGTAGTAAACTGCAAAAGTGATACTGATGCATAATAAACAGCCACTGGGTGAGTGGTTAACTGAGTTTTTGTGTAACATTTTGTGGGTAACCGGTTAACCCGGTTTAACCAAAAACACGTGATTCTAGTTTATTATAAAAAACTTTTTTTTAGTTGTTATTTTTGTTCAAAAAAGCTGATAGTATCATTTGTTACCGTTTTTGATCTCGTATGCGCAGTAGAACAAACAAATCAAGCTTAAGTATATACAATAATACATATTTAATAATACTTGGTATGCTTAAGATAACAATAACAGTTAGACGCATGCTTGCAAATCTGTACAAATAGATGTTGTATAAATAATAATCGTAGGTGTGCCATAAAAGGGTGTACCGGGCGCTCGCTTGGCAAAAAAAAAACAAAACTGTAATAAGAAACTTTGCGTTAAATACAAATTAGCATATAAGATATGTTAATATGTAAACTAGCGCGTTTGTTGAGCGCACAATGATAGACAACGCTATAATTTAAAAGCAATAAGCAAATATTGCAAATTTATATTTTATATTTAGTTGCGTATTTAAAAAAAATAACTTTGTTTTTGTTTTGCAGCCCTTGTTCTGCAAACAACGCAAAAAATGAAACTCGTTTACGTTATAGGGGTAAAAAACAAAATAGTAACTTAAAAATGGATTCATTGTTTAAAAGGATACTATATTGCTAGTATTGTGTGATGTTCCATATAAAGACTCATAATGTAGTTAACATGTAGGGTCTGCCATAAAAGGATGCTGGTCGTTTTGGTGTTAACATCCCATTATTACAGAAATACAAATATCAGTATTTTATAACGACATGCCATTAATATAAGTGTAAAATTCCTTTTTTCTTATAACAAATGTTTATAAATGTCGCGCGCCATGCCCGATACCTGCGCCATGCATGATGCCGTAGCCCTTTAATCATAGCCAAATAACACAATGTCAAACAATTAACAACCAATTGCTTTAAAAAACACGGAATTTTGTGCTAAAGAACAAAATTAATAAAAGTAGATTTTTCTTAGGAAAAATAGTTTTTAAAATAACAAATTAAATTGACATGCTTTTGACGAATCTAAATATGCCATATTACAACCTATTAAATCTGTCATATACATATATAATATATGTATACAACTGTGTCTTTAGTCCGTTTTAATAGTTAGTAGCATGCATGGCACGGATATCGGGCATGATGCGCGACAATAATTTACACGAAAGTGTTTGGTATACGTCAAAAAGTATTTTTGTTTTGTTTTAGATAGATTTAAAAATAATTATTCACAGAAACCGTGCCAATATAAAAAAATACTTCAGACAGTAATGCAGTTAACTTGTAATGTAAGTCAACTTTAATCGAAAAAATGCACTTGTTATATATAAGTAAATATTGTTAAGCGTTTGCATATTGACGCTAAACTCCCCTACGATTATATCACATACACTGAAACATATTTTAAAGTCTTTTGGACACATAGTACAGCATTTTGAGAGCAAGACAATTATAAGCTGCTTTTATTAAAAGACACTAGCCGTGTGTTGTTTTTTTCAAAAGAACGAATATACCCTTAATACGTTTACTACATGTGTAAAAAACACTTATATATAAGATCTATAGACAAGGGCCTGCCTGCTCTTGTTGACGATAATATACCTTTTTGCCTGCACATCTTAGGTGGATTTAGACGATACTGCATGATTTCGAATTCTATTTATACTTTTGGTTTTTTTTCTGCACTTCGTACACTAATGCGTGTTTAAGGGTACTACACCTAGCATAGTTAACAAATTAATATCTTGACAATAAACAAAATTTTTTTAGGTATCAATATTTTTGTTTTTGTGTAATACAAAGTAGTATAATACAGTTTGTCTTTCATTCTTGCAAAATTTGCAACTAATATCGACTTGAAGTCATATAATAGTGACTGAAAGCAAGTGCAAAGGGCCATGGCCTCTAAAATTGTTCAAGTATACATGTCAGTAGGTTTGCAAGCAAAATGTTTTCATTGCAATCAATCGTAAAGATCATTGCAATTTACCCGACTTTTTTTAACAAATTTCAATCTTTTGCACTTTTTAATCGGTACGTAAAAATATATTACAAAAAAAAATATTGCCATAAAACAGCTTAAATAACACGGTAAACAAAGCATACTAAACGCAAATCTACTTATCTAATACAAAGTAAATTACGAGCGCATTAAAAAGTATAATATATGTGTAAAACAATGCAAAAGTAAGTAAAGCACGATCAACGTTTAAACGTAACTCATTAATACTTACTGCAAATACGTTGGTAAAGTATTAATATAGTTGCCGTATACATTACCAAAATTTTGTAAATGCGATAAGTCGAATGCAATTTAAAACATATTCAGCATTGACATCATGCAACCAAAAAATTTTTTTTTAGTTAAAAAAAACACTTTTTATTTATGTTTTATTTATGTATTTTGATTTATACATATATCTACAATCACATTCCGTATGCATATACGTACTTTGCGCGGCGTACCAGATACTCACAAATATACAATAGAAGTAAAATGTAGCGTCGTTAGTCATAAAGTATATTTGCAATTTCAGACATCAAAATTATAAATTGATATTTTATGTACATAAATAAAATTTTAGAAACTTGTTTTTTTTTTTCGTACATATAAAATAATCCAGAATAACAAGTACCAATAATAGAAAGTGTTTGCTTTTGTTTCCGAGTTTTAAAATATACAACTTAGTACGTCGTTGCAAGTTTTATATTTTATATACGGCAAACGGAGAAGTATACTTGAGAACCTCTAAGTTTGACTTTCGATACGTAAAGTTATATATGAATCAGTCTGAGTACAATTGCAACAGAATACGTAGCAGCAAAACTAGTTAACATTCTTTGATATGTCGTAATGTTTTTAGCCATTTTGCGACTGGTTGCAATCTCAATGAAAGCCGTGGCAAACATCAACAAGGCTATTGTAAATATTAAATATATATTACTAACAAAAAAAAGGATTTGAAAGTAGTTCAACAAGATAACAGCACGTTTGAAAACAAAACATTAAAATTACAAAGTCTTACATGAATCAAATTACATAAAGTATAACATTTTGTCGGTGTTTTTGTACACATAGTATGTTTAATAACCCCGTAACATGTAATAAAAAAGTACCCTTTAAAAAATATGAGGCACTTGGCATCACAGAGTTTATATCAGGGGACACAGTTTGCGTATAAAATATGGGTGTCTGCACAAAATCTGCATGAAAAAAAGTGCCTCTAGTGGTATTGTTGCATTAATTAAACTTTAATAAAGTAATTATGTCATAAAAAAATGTATATACTTTACTTGTAAAAACATTGCAGAAAAAGCATAAAAATAGACTTTTCTAGTAAAAAAATCATAAATAAAGCACCAATACATATATTTGATGTACGATAAGACAACAACGCACATAACTTGATTTAGTATTGCTATTCTTTATTTTGCAGCCTTATAAAATTATGTTTTTTATCTTAAAAAACTTGCTAATACCTAAACTGTACTTTTGCACTGTAGGTTGCATAAAAAATCCACACTACGACATTTTTTTCTGATAAAGATCTTAAAGAACGAATTTTTTTTTGTAAGTATATTTTTTTAATAAAAAGAAACTTTTTTTGCGATTCGTAAGTTTGCGGATCATCTTGACAATATATACATTTAATCTGCCAAATACACTTGATCTAGTACAAAGCTCGTTCGTTTTAACTTTTAATGAAGTTTAAAAATACAATACATTTAACTTTTGCATTTTACGTTAAAACTATTTTATAAGTACAGAATAAAGTTATTTATGCTTGTTAACGTCGTAAAAGAGTATAAAGGGGTTTAGTCTTTTGTGTATTTATACAACAACAGCACTCATTACTTTTTAAAACTCTATTATTTTTTTCAAAATATAAAAAACTCCTTAATATTGATTATATTAAATTTTTATGCTTTTTAAATGCACTAACACTCATTATTATGCTTTAAAAACCAAAACATGAAATCATAAGTGCACCAGGCTTCCCATAATTCAACAGATCGTCTCTGATTATGCCTATAATTTTTTTATTCCTGCATAAACATATTAAAGAATTTCTTTTGGCCTTATAAAGACATTGTAACCGCAACGGAAAAAAACAAAAGACTTATATCTACTGTGATGCAATACAATATGGTTTTGTAGTAAGCAATTATTTTTGCATGCAGTTAGTATCAAAAATGAAACGAATATCACTTATCGTACTTTCGGTAGCTTATATGTTTTAAACTGAATATAATTTAAGCTCCCTGTAAGAGGTAGGCAAAGTTAAAATAGTGTTAAATGGTTAAATTTTTACTTTTAACTTAGAAAATGCTTGTGTAAAACATATATAGACATAAAATATAATAAATTAGACTTAAAGCAGTTAGTTTGTACTCGAACTAGATGTAAAAAGTATACAGTGGCGTGCCAGGGGGGCTCAGAGAGCACGTGCCCCCCGCCTTTAGAAAATAAAACGTAGCCTAAATTTAAGGGGGGGGGTCTTTTTTTGGGGCCTCAAAATATGCGAAAAAAATATTTTCATAAAATTTGTATTTTTTAAAAAATCTTAAAATTTTTTGCAAAAAATAATAAATATTTTTTTTTGTCGTTTTAGCTGATTTATTTTTTTGTGCCCCCTCCTGAAATAAATCCTGGCTACGCCACTGATTCAACTAGAGTAAGAAAACTTTATCCCTGTTTTTTTCTTCTTAATCCACGAAAACCGCAAGATAGTAATTTTAATTGACACAGGTATTTGAGCGAGCAAAAAAAATTGCCACATATGTAAACGCATAAAAACATATTACCACAACTTTTCTTGACATTACAAATACAATAAAAATTCTTTAAACTGCGTTTTGTTTTTCAAAGAAAAATTGGTCGTCGTAAAAGCTTTTGGCCCCTTTATAACTAATGTACAACATTGCAATATTTTATTGCAAAATAAATACATTTTTGAAAATCAAAAAGCTCATACCTGAAAAAAAACAAAGAAAATGTTTTGCATTCCCACTTAAAATAACTCTAACTTTTTTATAGTATAGAAAAATGTGACTATTTATCTATCAAACTGAAGTACTTTTTTTTAATCTAATGAACTTCGCAGGTAAATTATGATAAGCATAAAAAAAACTTTTTGTAATGCAAAAAATCACAAAAAAAATAGAAAAACACAATAAAATAGGCGTATTTCGAAGTTGTTGTGCATGTTGTACTTGTTTTATTTATTTTTTTTTATTGAAGTTTTATGATAAAAAGCATTAAAAGTAGATATGAAAACTTTGTAATACGAACTTAATAGTATGCAAGCGTGTATCTTTAGTCTACCATAGTTAAAAAACCTGTTTTATACAGCCCAAAATTATACCATGGTATCGATTTTTTCCCATGGTTATAATTTCCAG
>JAQFYM010001013.1:0-42190 GCA_034694785.1 Agrenia bidenticulata
CAATAAAAAAAATATACTAAATTTTTTGAAGATTTAAAGAAATACTAAACTATTTTATAAAAATATATGCAAGCAGTACAACTCAGATTAAAACAGCACTTTTGTGATTTTACATTATCATACATAGATCGCTAGAGAAAATACTAGCAAAATTACAGAAATAGCCATAAAAATACAAAAATACAGATCTAAAGTGAAATAATTTTGTATTTTGTTTTGAAACATGAAAAAACTATATGATTTTGGTATATTTACATAAAAAGTTTTTTTATTGAATATGCAAGTTTTGCAAAAATAAAAACGATTTTACCGTGTACAAAAGGTGAACAGGGAAAAATATACAATCTACACATCTAAATTTAAGTCAAAAAAAAAATTATTAAATTTTTTAGTTTTAATAATATTTTGACCAATAGAAAGGTGTACAGATTTTATTTTTGATTATTTTTTTAACGCGAAAAAAGACTTTAAATAAATTTTTCTGTTAGGTTTTATACTCATACTACATAAAATTACAGTTTTGTATATTTTATGCTTTACACACAAAACAAGTAATTTTGCGTAATTTGACAACATGTTTTTTTACAATTATAACTGCAATGACAAAAAATTCATTTAAACTTTTTTGTATAATTTACTAGTTGTTTATAACAAGTTGGATTGTGTGTAAATTTTATATACATTTGTTAGATTTTATCTTCGTAAATTTTTGTTGATCTGTGTACTTATAACAAAAAAAGCTCGAATAATTTTTAAACACTAAATACACGTGCTGTTTGCATTCTTTAACTATATGGTACGTAAAAGACGTTTACATCTTTTACAGAGGGCATTTACTCCAAATGAATAAATTTTTATTCTATTTCGGCAAAATTTGCGATTTTCTATTTTTTTTTTTTGCCTTTTGTCTACTTGTTGCTTATAATATACTTTTTAAACACATACATTTTTTTTATAAACTATAATAATTTTAAAATAACTTTTCAACTTTCAAATTTTAAAAAAACCCGACAAGGTGCTTATAAAATTTGAAATGGCATAGTTTAATTTTCATATATGTTTTTCTATATTATAACTATTTATCTTGTTGTGTAACCGTACGAGACTTTCAATTATAAAAGTGTAAAGGTTTTTTTTTTTTTTTTGTACTTTCTGATTGCTTAACAAAGTGTTTTTTGTATTTTTTTGTTTGCGTATAATTTACATTCAGCCGGGTTTGCTTTTTACAGATTGAAAATTAGAAAAAACGTATCGATTTTAAAAACTTAAAACTGACAGCTGCTCATAAAATGAACGTAATAGCAATACTCTTGCAGTACTAGCATCTTATTGCTATTTTTTATATTTGCAGCATTATTTTATTTTACTCCTGAAATTGACAGAAAAATTTTAAGACATATAAAAGGCTCTCGTTAACAGTTTATATTTTTTGCGTAGATAATCTCTTTTGTAACCAAAAGCAGAGTGATTGTTACGCTGTTTTACGCCTCTTATTTTCTTATAATTTTTTACTAAAAAGCATTGTAAATAAGTTTGTTTATAACATTTAGACGTGTTTATAAAATAACGAAAAAACCAAACCACGAAAAATTGCATATTTCGCTATCTAATACCTACATTTTCTATGTCGTTAAGTTTTGTGTTGGTTTGTTAGAAATTACAATTATAATATACTAAATCGCCTTTCAACTTTCTGCTTTATTTCTTTGTATTACAGTAACCGTCATTACGTATTTTTTGCATTAACTACTTAAAAATAGTACTAAGATGTGCTTTTAACGTGATTTGCATCGATTCTTAACTGGTTTTGCTATTTTTGTGTTTTTTTAAAATGTTGGTCAGTTTTAGAATATAGAGGAGTAAAGCAATAAACACGGAAACTTAGAACAGGACATCGTGCAAGGAACTGAGAACCAATATACTGCATCTGGGAAAAAAAGAGGATACGGATTCCTGTTGTTTTTCATACATCCTTGACCATTACGTATCTTTTAATATAGTAGTTTTTACAAGCGATCTATACTCATGTCTTTGCTACAAATAAACTATTATTTTTTTTTTTTGGTTAAGTAAGACGCAAATTTATAATGAATAATAAAAAAAACTCTGGCTTAGTTAAAAAAAGCTTTGTTTATGCGACAATTCTATTATATTTACCGTTTTGTAACAACAAAAAATTGTTTTACCTGCAATTATGACATATTTCGAACTTTATTGGTATGAAAGATAGTCTTGTTTTTTCAAAATAACAGTAAAGCCCAGCCAAAAAAAAATAACTTACATAAGTTTGTGAAGTCATTAAAATGTCAACAACTTGCAATATCTTTAGGGGCTAAAACAATATAAAAAAAGATAAAGTATATTACAACAAAAAATCGTAAGTATTCTTTGTTCAATTTGACATTTATGTTCCTGGTTCTCAGTCATGGCAATCGACACCCGACACTCGGTGTCTAGAGCTTTTTTTTTGATTGATACTTACTTGAAACTCGCTCGAAATATAAAAATCTAAAACTCGCGAAATGCGAGTTTTACATTTGCATTTTTTACGTGTCAGTAGATTCCTCAAATTAAACTAATGGACATTAAAAAAAAATATTTTTACAAAAAAAAAATTCACGATCTTGGAAACTACAAAAACCAATAACCCTGAAAAAAATATACTTTACGACATCTTTTACCTTCTTGGCACATTTATTTACCGCTGAAGGGCCAACAGCAAAATAAATGTGTTTTAAAATCTGGCGCATGTTTTAAATACGTCTGCGTCAAAAAAATTATCTTACGAAATATTTCAGCAATCATAGAATTTTAAAATCGTGTATCCGAACAGGACACGAATCGACTAGACCCTCTTTTCTCAAAAATAAGCAACTCTTACTTGGTTACTCACAGGTCTCTTTTTAAAAACCCTATGTATTACATACGATGATTTTCTTAGTGTTTTAAAGAGCTCTTATTCGTTTTTTGTTATAATTTTAAGTAGAAAATACAAACACAGCAGTATTGTATAAAAGAAAGTTTTATATATTTTTGTCGATTTTTTGTTACATATAAAGCAGGGTGTTTTAACTTTTCTAGTGACTATAAAGATGGTATAAAAAAATATATATATAAAAACTTAAAAAATAGAATGCAAGTTTCAAATTATACATTAAAGATATCAAAAATAGGCATTTAAACAGTTTTTAAAAGTTTTTTAGGTTTTTTTTAGCATTTCTATCTTAAGAAACTTTTTTTTCTGTTTTTATGCGCAGCTTTTGCAAATTCGTTCATCTTTGTAAATATCTAATGACAGTTAAAGGTGTAAAGATACAATCCCTATAATGATGTATACCGAATAAATCTTGTTTCTTAATATAAAAATTTGACCGGTTTTACAGAGGTCTAGAAATTTTATGCATTTTTTTGGAGAATGTATTACAAACACGTATTTGATAGATTATATCGCTATCTAAATAAAGACCATTACGTGATTTAATTAGATCGGTTATAAAAGATACAAGAATATAAGAACAAGTTGCGTAAACGAATATGCAATTTCTTTTTATTCTATTTATTCCTCTTGCAAAAAAACAACAGAGTACCTACTTATCCATATGTAGGACTTTATTTGTCATAAGTGCCTCATACCCCAAAAAAACTAAATTGTTACCTATATTAGATTTATTTTAGATAAAAACTTAAAGTTTTTTTATAAAACGAACAAAAATTTATTTTCAATATATTAAAGTGTATATAAGCAAAAAGTTATATAAAAGTATATTTTTACACGTTTTATATAAAAAAATGATATTAATCATTCTATTATATTAGTAAACAACTGCTGCAAAGTAAAATTTGAGCATATTACAATTTGGTTTAATCATTTTTTCAACCCGAATGTGTATAGTTTTTATCTTAGATCATTTACATGTTTATAATAAAGGTCGATTTATAATGAGCTAATAACTGGTAATACCTAAAACTAATTTGTTACTGTTAAATGATAGTTCAATGTAACAATTAAAAACCAAACTACGTATTATAAGACTCCAGTGTTTTGTTTAAAATAATGAATTAATTGCTTTTGTTGCATTATCACAAAAAATTCTTATAGTAAAAATAATTAGATTTTTTTGTTTTTAAACTATATACTTAATTAACTAATTTTTTGACGTTGCGTCTAAAAAAGCTTTCGATAAATATTTGTTATGGCTTTAAAATAATAAAATTTTTCTTACGACGTTTAATTTGCATAATTTGCTTTATATGTATAAAAACTGTTAATAAATTTATAAACACTACTTTTTTGATTTTATTGTTGAATGTATTATCATTCATAGCATTGTATGTTGTATGACAAAAAATTTAATAATCTTAAAATCTTTCTGTTTTATGTTTTTTTTCTTCTGCAAGTATAAATATAAAATTTTTACTTGATTGCGTCTACTTGGGCTATGCTTGCATATCTAAAATAAGAGACGTTGTTCAAAATAATAAATTACTAAACAAATTGCATTCTACATATATAGTATTTTTCTTATAATTTACAGTTACAAAATCGATATCAAAAAAACAATAAAGTGTAAGAAAGTAATGCTTTTTTTATACATCTGCGTCTTGAAAGTATATCTAGTATGAAAGCATGAACAGTTCTTTAGTGGCACCTCTTTTAATATATGTACAAATAATTGCAAATAATAGAAAAAATTCTACGCCTTTTTTTACTTAAACATTTGCAAAAAGCAACTAAGCTCTGTTTTGCAAAATAAACACAGTTGAGTACATTGTACCAACTTTTTGTTTCATAGGAAATATTTAAAGCAAAAAAAACTTCATGATTGACGTTCTACCGTCGAATTTGTAGTCACATATAAACGCTGTTCTGACAAAAATATGTAACCACAAAAGGTGTATCGATGGCGTGTTTACTTTTTTTTTTTGCTTGACATTATGCATTTATATAAAGTATCAGTTCTTTTAAGTTTGTCGTGACTTAACTGAATACCTTCTCTTTAGCTGTTTTATTATGGTGTTTTCTTTTGAACATTTAAAACGTTTACTTTTTATGTTATTGTTATGTTATGTATACTTATAACCACTAAAATGCAAAAGAGATCTTGTATAATGCCAGGACTGTTTTAATTCTGGGTCTGTTTTTTATTCTTATTTTGAGCATATTCAAGCGAAAATATTACTTTTACACCCTTATTTTAGAGATTTATGGAATTTTTGAATTTTTGTTATCTCTTTCCCATCTATAACATAAGTATGTTTTTTATGTTAACATAAGTAAAATACTGTAAAGGTCCATTTTTAGGACGTTTTTTTTGGCTCTTTATATGGAAATTGTCAAAAACGCATTTGCATATAACATACTTGTGAAAAAAATGGATACTGTATTGTTATAGATGGCAAATGACCTGCACAGAAATGTTTGTGTTTTTAAACATACAATGTTCTTGTAGCCTCTTTGCAAATCAATATAAATTAACAATTTTTTATTTTTTATTAATTAAGACCAATTTACTAAATTATTGTTTAATTCGTTGCAATTTATAATCTAACAGCTGTGCAAATCGTAGAATTAACCGCTCAATGTCATTTAGTGATTCCAAAAAACACAGTTATACTTTATGATACAAAAAAACAGTGGCTAAAAGGTTAAATCTCTGAAAAAAGGCTTACACAAAATTCGCGTAGGAAAATGACCATAATATTGATATGATACTATAAAACAGTTATGAACACAACTGATTTTTTGATTATGCGTAGTGAAGACCGTAAACTTTAAGCCTTAGCTTAAAAGGGTAAATACAAAAACAATAGGGATTGATGCCTTTATAGTACACTTCAGTTCCAAAAAAAGCATAATCGAGCTTACGTTCGACCCAGAACGTTTTATAATTTGCAAATGAGTATAATAAGCAGACTTAACAATGTTAAATTAGAATAAATCCATATTTTAAAAAAAGTTGTTAGAAGCGAAATGATTTGGAATATTATTTGCGCACGAAGAATTAAATCAACAGACAAAGCACGGCTCCGAAAAATTTCTAATGCATGCTATCATATTACCAAAGACTTTGATGAAGCAAATATTTTTAATTTAGATGAGACTGGTGTTTATTAAACAATTTATGAAGAGAATCATACATGATGAAATCAAAGATAATAAAAAATCCCGCTAAAACAAAAGGCGCGTTACCACGTATTTTATGTGTTAATAAAAATGGGGAATAATTATAGCCACTATTATTTGGTAAGAGTAAGAATCCATGAGCATTTAGGTCTGAAACCCTAGAAAACAGGAATATAAAATATATTTCTAACTATTACTGTTGGTTAACACGTGTCATACAGTTAAGATATTTATATATAACAAGTGAAAAATTATTCACCTAAAAACATATAGAATATTGCTTTTAATGACTAATTTCGGAGTTCAAGATATAAATGAGCTTTCAGATCTCAAAATTGGCTTTTTGCGTATAATATTACTGTCATTTTGCAGATACTGGATTTAGGTAGTTTAAACGCCTATGAATCCAGAAATCGGGATCTTGTAGCCGCATTTAAAATCACATGATATTAACAGATAATCTTGTTTAATTGAGGCTTAAATTTGCTATAACTGAAAAAAGTTTGTTTTTGGATTACTTACACAACCAGATAGCATAAGTTTATAAACCATTTTTAATTGTTGGAATAAATTTGTATTGTCCGAAACGCAATTACAAGTTATAAAAGATGATGATTTTATTTAAATATCGGAATCTTCGACTGAACTAGACATTAAAGAGAAAATATCTTGCAAGAAAATGGGAAAATAGAGGATGTGATTGATGTTAAAAAACCATCAAAAGAGTATACTGATATTATACTTCATTTGTCTTCGCTGGGAAAAGTTTTTTATTGGAAGTGTGGCACTATACAATAATATATTAGAATTGAAATATTTGTATCTGAAATCTTTACCTACTAAAGAAAATTAAAAATAAATAAATTCGAAAAACCTATTTGCGATTGTATAATATACATTATTTTTTTTGATCCAGCCTAAAATCTATATATATATATTAAATAAAGGACTATTTTATTTTGAAGCATCATGTAGTCCTTAAATATGTCCCACTACTGTATTGATTTACAAAAACCATAATTTAAAAAAATGCATGGCCAGGTTTCATAAAAATAAGTAAAATTAGATTAATGCGAAAGTAAAAGAAAAATAAGTCACAAAATAGAATAATTAGAAAAAATCAACAAAAAAAATATTCTATAATGATACTAAACCTTTATATATATTATTTTAATTTTAAAAAGGAACAATGATCTTCTAGTTATTTCCCAAATCATTAAATGATTCAATGTCATTTTTTAGTCACATTTTGCAAAAATATTAATACTTTGATTTTTAAGATACACAAATTTTTTAATAAGCTACTTTTTATAATCATCCTTTAGTTGATCTTGCTTTTAAAAATATATATGCTAGTAAAAATAAAAAATGGCGGAAAAAATGATTCATTAAAATTAATGGCTTTTACGTTTACCTTAAACAATGTAATGATCAGAGGATATCAGTTAGTTACTATGCATATTCATGTCATGGTTTTTATTTGATAATAAGTACAAAAAACTTAAATGTTATAAAAAAGGTAAAAGATATGTGAATATGATCGTAATGGTTACTAAACGTTTATATTATATTTTGTGATTGCTCTAAGACAAAAGATAACCTTTTTTGATAAGTTTTTAAGCATATAAAATCCATGAACTGGAATTTGTAATATATTTGACAAACAAGTGTTTTTTTTCCTATAATCATGATAATTGCTTACATTTTATAAATTTCATGTCAAAAAATTATAGATGCAATTTAAAGCAATTATTTTTTTTTTCAACGGTTAAATACTTTAAAAAAAGCAAGCGCGTTCTGTTCAATATTTATAAGTATTTTTTAAATCGTAAAAAATATACTTCTATATTTTAAAACTTCATTTTATATTTTTTACACACAGTAACCAAAAGAAACCAGTTATATTAAGTAGTTCGCAAGTTGTTTAAACTTGAATAAAATGCAAAAAAAATTAGCAATGAATTTTTATAAGATTAAAAATACAACCTAAAACAAACTTTTTCTACTTGGCATTTGCACACAGTTTTCACAGGCTCCTTGGTAAAGCGGAACTGCAATATACTGTTAAAAATAGAAATATTTTTTAAAATGATCTATAATGTATATAGAAAGATGCCTACTCAATCAAAAATGATCCTTTAAAAATATGAATGCTTAAAAAATATTATCCTTGTTTAGATCTAAAAATCTAATTATATTAAACAATTTTTTACATATGGATTTTTTTTTTAATTTCTATATGTATTTTTCTATAATTGTTTTATAGTGGTTACTAACAGTGGATAATTTTTTTTACGGAGTATAGAAAAAGTTGTAAACACAAAATTATTATTTTAACAAGTTTCATGCGAGTTTCCTCAAATTTTCAAAAATTTTCATTTTGGGGTTTACGTGATTTTGGCTCAAAAATTTTACATTAATACATGTTTGATCATGGCTATTATATTTGACTTGCTCAGTTGTACAAATATAGTATAGTGATAAGGTTCATATATTTATCTAGGACTTTACAACCGATATACGATGTGCTTTTGGCATACGAGCGTAGTTCTACAAAAAAAAGTATTTAAATTTGTTCTTTTTATCGTTTGGTAATTTTTTGTTCTGTTGTTTAATCATTTATATTTTATTTCTAATTTATGATTAGTTCTTAATTTTCTTCGCATTATTCTGATTTTGCTATTATTTAAACACCAATTAGATCAATACCAACTTTTTTTATCTAGTAATATTTTTATTCATAAAATCTTATACATATTTTTTTGCTAAAAGTAATGTTATCTAATACACCCGGTAAATTGATGCTTTGTTATTTGCCTCAATTAATAAGGAAATTATATGCAAGTCATCATACGGGGTAAAAATTATAAAAATAAATAAATGAGGTGTGTATCACACCGATTAATTCCATTATTTTTGTATATGTGATTGGCTTTGCGAGCCACCTCATACTTATTAAAAGAGCAGAATATATAAAAAAAATGACAATGATGTTGCGCTTCTGATCATCTGTTTTTTACAGGATTAACCCTTTTACACACAAGTGCACATATTATTTTGCATTTTTGAGGAGACCTAAAATTAGAATGCACATATATAAGCATTTCGTGGGTCGTAAAAATAAAAGCACATTTGATGAATATAAGAGGAGGGTCAAAAAATAGAGATGCACATATATTGGCGTAATTATTGGATGCCATTAACAAAAAAAACAAAAGTATATTTTTTTTTTTATTTTAAACAAACTAGAAAGATATATAAGTGCTTTTTAACACAGATTTGTTATACAAATTAGTTATATTTACAAAAAAATACAAATTGGTACATCTGTTTTGTAAAGATTTCTAAATAAAGAAAATAATACAACACAACAAAGTATATCACTATGTTTTATATAAATTTTTTGCTTTGATTTTGTAAGTGTATTAATATTAGTATTTTTATAAAAATGACTTAGTTTTTTATTCAAAATACACATTTTTCTTAACAACAAGTGTAACAAAACATATGCATTACTAAGAAAAATGCTTTTAAGCCTTTAATGTTCAGTTTTTGTGCACAAATGTCATAAAACCATATCATAATGCTTGACATATTACGATTAAAATATACGATTGGTTCTGTGAAAATGTGAAAAATATTTTGTATTCATGTTTTTAGTGACGAGTATGCACGAAATCGTTGCGTCCTGTCTGGAGAAAATCCTGTATTTAGGAATCCTGATTCTAGACAATTCTTATTTAAGGAAATCCTGATTCTAGATAAACCCGATTTAAAGAAATCCTAATTTGTAGAATTCCTGTTCTAAAAAATTCTTTTTTTTTAAAATCCTGATTTTTGGAAATAATTTTTTAGAAATACTGATTTAGGGAATCAAAAAAAAACAAAGCAAATGCATTAAAAGACAAATTCCATACAAAAAAGCATAAATAAGTTTCTAATTTTAGGAAATCCTAATTTTAGGAAATTCTCCTAAAAGGAAATCCTGATTCTAGGAATATCTTGTTTTTATGATTTACATTTGGTTCGTGCTTATAAAATTTGTATATTGTGCAAATAAGAAATTAATAAATTTGTAATTACTGTTGTAATAAAAAAAGTTTTTTATTTTTTTTAACAATGTGTTATTTTTTGTTTTTTTTTGCATTGTATACGTTTTCAGGTGGTATAAAACTGCCAAGGGTACAGAACAATTGTCCGGTGTGCATACCGCTTTTATAAATAGAAAAATCATAGTTATAACGCACCATATTAAAAACTATTTTTTTCAACACGACGACAAAAAACATTAAAAAACATAGCACGGTGTGTATAGAGATAGAAAAGGTCGTACGCAAAGGCAGAGGCAGGTTGGGGTAAGGGTTAGGTATGTATACTAGTGGTGTAGCCAGGATTTTCTTTCTGACCAGGGCTAGTCAGTGTTTTTTACAAAAATATAAGGTTAAAAACACGATTTATGAAGTGCAAAATCTTAATTATTTTTTTTAAAATCCTTAGTTTGAAATTTTTTAATTTCATGATTTTTAATCAAAAAAATCTCTGCACAAAATAAACCCCCCCTTAAATTCAGGCGCAACTTTTTTTGAGGTGGGCCAAAGCCGTACCTCCCCCCCTTCATAGCTACGCCACTGACGTATACAGTTAGGGAGAGGGGGTCTAGGTTCTGGGTAGGGTACGATAAGGGAAGGGGACTAGTAATGGTTAGGGTTAGGTACAGAAAAGGGAGGGGTATGTTTAGGTTAGGGTCAATTTATAAAAAAAAATTACGAGAATAAAAAATACTTTTATAACAAACGATAAAGATTATTGGAAAATTATTAATGCTATGGTAAACGCCTTAAAAATTCGTTTTTGTTTTCTTGATCGTAACGGCTCTGTAAATACGCTTTTTGGCATGAATATCTCTTTTCACGACGTGTTTGTAAGTTCACGCGCAACATAAATTTTAGTTATATAAAAAAAAGATAAATCCATTAAATTAGTTTTTGTAAATCAGGTTTTCCTTTAGACGGGATTTCTGTAAATAAGAATTTCCTGAAATAAGGATTTCCTAAAATATGGATTTTATTTTTGGCATTTTTTTATGTAAAAAATTTTTTTAATGCATTTTTTTGTTTTTTAAATTCCTAAAATCAGTATTCCAGGAATTAGAATTTCCAAAAATTTAAATTATCAAAAATTAAGATTTTTAGATATATGATTTCCAAAAAAAAGGTTTCTAAAAAATCTGGATTTCCTAGAATTAAGATTTCCTAGAATCAGGATGTCACCGCTCAAATTATTCTTTCTATATTCTTAATGGATCATAATAAAGAAAACAAGAAATCAATCTTTTTAATGCCATTCTTTTAGAATATAAAGAAAAAACACGTTTTTTACACGGATAATATAAACAAAAAACATAGAAATACACTTTCTTATCTACTTTTTCTTTTTCAACGTTGTTTTAAAGATTTTTTTCTTTTTTTTTATTTCCATTTTAAGGGATATAAAACAGTAAATTTAGGGCGAGATCAGAATGAAAAAACGGAAAAATATTTTGAATGTTTGAAATATTTAAAAGAAAAAAATACTAAAAAAAAATTCTTTTGTTATTTATATTGGACCTCCCTGTGCGGTCTTCCGCACAATTCCAATGCTGATAAACATTTTACACTATGCATTATGGTAAGAAGTGGTCAAAGGTATTTTTATTCTATTCTTATTTAGAAGTATTTTAAGTTTCCTTTTGTGTTTTATGCCTATTATTTGTTACAAGTATAGTTTTTTGTTATTGATTTACTGTGGTTTTTATTTTAAAATTATTATTCCTTCTCTTTTGTTTCTTCATCGGTCTTTCTCACATACGTTTGTTTTTTTTATTATATTTTTATAAAATCCAATTTGCTCAAAAAAAGGCATTTCATCTCTGAATTTACATCTATCCATTGACCTTCAGTCATGTTACCTTTCTTTCTATGTTTTCTATACTTTAAAATTGAATACTTGCATTATGTATGACAATGTTATTTTTAATGTTGTTTTTGACGTGTTATAAATTGGCATCGTTTTATATTTAGGCTTGTTTTTTTTCTTATGTTTTTATCTTCACTTGTTGTTTTACCTGTTTGTTTTGTTTGTTCGTTTGTTTGTTTTAAATCCTTTACCTGTTTTTTTTATTATTGATTTATTACTTTATTCTAGACTCCTGGTTGCCATTTACACTCTTTATTGTATATTTTTGTCGGGATTGAAAGGATTTGTTCGTTTTTATAAAAGAATTTTCTAGTTGTTTTTCGGATATTTGTTCCATTCACTGGCTTTTAGCAGATTTACGGGTGTTTCTGTCGATTCCGATACAAACTGATATCTCGTTATTACATGTTGCAGACGCAATTCATTGAACAGCTTCTATTTTATTTTTAAAGCATTTTTTCGCCAAGTTAGTATATACAAAAAAATCGTATATGGGTCAACCTTTACTACGAAAATTCCAATATAGTAAATTGGTACAAATATATTTCATTATCGGACACTAATTTTGGAAAAATTTCTATACATTTTTTTTGATCCATTTCGCAAATTGCAACAGCAATTTTTTTTGCACACATCACGAACTGCTTTTTGATTTTTATATTAGTAATATAAAAAATGTATTAAATCAATTTTGTAAAATTAATTATCGATTAGGTTTTTTAAGAAGTCATATATAATAAGTCTTATTTTTAATAAAGTTTTTCCTATACACAAATATTACTTAAAAATGCACCCTATTGGTTAATCTCAACTTTACAAGACCAAATGCCTGATGAAGTACATTCGAATTAATCGATGCTCAGCTGCCCCAAAAAAATCTACAAATACGAAGAAGACGCTATCACACTATTGTTCAAAAAGCATGGACTTTTGTATACTTAAAGCATTGCGGCGCTAAATAACGAAAAAATATATTTAAACATACCGTATTTTCTCGAAAATAAGAACATTTAAAATTGATAAACTTAAGATAAAAATTTTCAGTGAGTTTCGAAAAAAAGATCAATTAATTAGACCCCTAGTTCAGTCTAAGATATATCTGGTATATTGCAAATAAAGAAAAATAATAATACATAAATATGAACAATTAAAACTTAATTTAACCGAACATAACAAAAAATTTTTAGAGCGCCTTTTTATATAAAAAAATAATCTTAATAAGTAAAAAAGAAAAAAGCTGATTTTTTTTTATTAATTATAAAAGTCCACTTTAGCCTACTTAAATGCATTTTAAATTGTATCGCTAGGCAGCCAGCAATATATATCCCGTACCAATTTGCAAAGTAGATTTTTTCCTGGTGCAACAACTCTTTATGCTCTGATTCCATCTTTTATTAGCCACCCGGTATACAAACATCTCAATTTTATGTTTTAAAAGGTCAAACCGGTTCCATCATTACAGGGTTGAAGTAGGTCGGGGTATCCAGGTATACAATACATACAAATATTTTTTTTTCTTCAGTTTTTTGTGAAAATCTTTGTTCTTATGAACACTGAAATTATCCATCAGTAAAAGCTTGTTCTGAGCGCTTGTAACGTGAAAATCAAAAAATTTATGCATTTTTTTAGTGTTTATTTATGCATTATCTTAGCAACATAGAATCATATCATCTTTGAAATCGACCAAATTTCGTGGAGCATTGTTTCCTTTACAAATCAAAACCGGCTTTAAGACTGTACCATTAGATTTTGCTACAACGGCACATGTAATTCTATTCTTTGATGCAAAATTTGTCGCAATTGATACATGTTTTGCTTCCAGGGCCTGTTAAAAGGGCAGGGAAAGGCGGGATTCCCCCCGGTCCCCGTCATAAAAAAGGGGCCCTTTTTCCCCTAATTTTTTAAAAAAATATTTTGAAAAATGTAAATACATTAATTATATTTACTGATAGAATTCTATTTGATATAATTGTCTTCGAAGCCATAGTAATAATATATCTAAACAATTTTTTTGTAATTTCCCTGTTGGGGCCCCCTTTCTTTGACAGGCCCAGTTTGCATCAATAAAATCGATAGTCTTATCTAGGTCTGGGCCCTGCACTGGGCTTTTCTCTAGAGTGTCGGCCCGGTAGGACTCAGGCTACAAAATTTTAGCACAAAAATATTAAAAAAACGTTTTACGAACGTATATATATTAGTATATCGTATTGATGTTAATATAATACACTCAATGCAGGAATTTTTTTTACACTCGGTTATGAACGTTTTTTGCATAATTTTTTGTCCCATAAATGTGCTTTGCTAACACGGATTCGGACTGAAAAACGCAAAAAATGTGCCGGAATCCGGGCCCGGCCCAGCCCAGCCCTAGTCCTATCACCCGATAAGTCGATAAAAATCAAAATCTCGTCCAAATTGTAAGTGTCGTCATTAACAATCTGTAATTTTCTCATTGTCCTGGTTGTCTGTTAAAGAATTTTTATTAATAGTTCCTCATCTTCTTTCTTTTATTTTTCGAGTAGAACTCGATTTTCTTATTGTTAGTCCATAGCGTTCCAGAAAATTAGCTAGCCAATGATTAAAAACCTTTGGCAAGTTTTTATCATTTACACTTGACTTCTTCTCTTTATAAAAATCTATTGTCATTTTCATTAGAAATCTATACTCCACTGGGAGATCGTCTGCCCGATAATGTGAAATAATACCAAATAAATGTTCTTCAACATCAGGATACAGAGGTAACTGTCCACTGACATAGCTGTAACTATTTTTTACGCTCATCAAATGCTATGGGTACTTTTAATCTACTTAAGTAAGGCATGTCCTCGGTATTCACTTGGCTGTTAAGAATTCTGAAATTGAGATAGGTGCCCTCATGCATTACCGCACAAGTTCGATTTTTGTTTCTTTAATATAGCTTCTTCTCATGGGCTTAGAATAATTCTCCATATTGAAAAGGGAAAAAAAAATATTGAAAAAATCATGAAAAAAATTGCGAAAATAAGAACATTTTTTTTTTACCCTGTTGTTATTTTCGGACAAATACGGTACTGTTCTCTCACACAAAGCAAATGTTAGTTTGTATTTAAACACACACGGTATATTTTGAATTCATTCCTTTTGTAAAATATACTAGCTACAAACTTATTAATATTAGAAAACAAAGCCTTTTGTTCAAAAAAAAGGTGACTATGACATCTTTAAAACGTCACTTGATCCGTGAATTGTTTTTTGTACAGGAATATGTTCTCCTGGCTTCCAATCGATTTTTTTATATTTTTTTTAATTTTTCGAAACAAATTATGGAGGCTGAAATATTCTGTAAACGCAATTTTTTCGGTTTCGAGAAAAAAAAACTAGTATTGCAATAGTATTCAATTTCTTAAATCTACAAAATACCATAAAAAATACAAATAATTAATGTAAAAACTAGATATAAATGCACTTAAGTAAATAAAAAATATGGTAACAATGATCACGTGCTCTAAACGCAAATTTTGATAGATACCATTACTAGATGCTGCAATAAGTAAAAAAAAATAGCCCAAACTATGATAAAAACAATGAACAATCAAAATGTTTTCGATATATTACTAGGGTCGACAAATATGCTTTAAATATATAAAACATGCAATTATTTGATAAAATATTTAACATATGCAGTTAACAATTTACTTTGTGTTGTAATACGTTGTTCCTTTTAAAATATATGTACTATAGTTTAACTTTATATCGTTTAGGCTGCATGAATTTATTTTTTACGTTGCTTAAACAACATATATACAGACTTACACAAAGAAAAATTGTTAGATTCATAAATGCATTTTAAATTTTAAATATTAAATATGCAATAAAAGACACAAATATTCAGGGTATCTAAATAAATCAACTAAAATTACCATTATTAGAAATTTTATACTTGCAATATTTGATTTTTGTGTTTTGTTAATTTTTAATTAATTACAATAATTGACAGGTATTATTTTTGCCTCGCATTGCATTTTAGGAAATTTTTTGCAAATTAACAAAAAAATAAAACTATTTTTGCGTAGATAATTATATAAGATTGATGTGCTATATTGTTATAAAAAAAATTATTGTAGTATTGTCTAATAAATTTGTTTGATGGCGGCTTTCCGTATATACTTTATTGCAAGGTAAGCTATAAAAAGTATTAGTTAGAAATGTAATTCGCTTATTTAATTACATAAAAAATATTTATAATTTTCTTGCAGTGTTTACAAAGCGCGTTACATCTTTTTTTTTTGTAGCGGTTTTTGTTGAAAATAAAAAGTAATCAATTTCAGTTTTTGAAAATTTTACTAATGTTTTACTCTGCTAGTAACTTTTAAATTTTTTTTCAATTTTTTTAATGTGGAAAAACATATATAATTTTATAACTCCTTGTCAAAATAAAATTTTTACAATTTTATAGTAAAAAAAAATTCCTTAAACCTTAAAACTGTAATAAAAATAAATTCATGTGCACCAATACTTTCTTAAATATCAATGTAATTATTTATATACATTTCATTGCTTCTTACTGTTAATGCCGCACTTATATTATTACAATCTAAGTTTTTTAGAACTAGCAGCAATTTTAAGTTTTTTTTAAGTAACCCTTTCATTTAAGACATTCTTTATTCTATGCGCAATACAGATTAATTTATAAAATGAATGCGCAACTTTATGCATAAGCTTTAGACACGCTATGCTAGAACTGGCCAATCTTTTAATTTATTCTGTATTTATGCATTGGTTATCGTATAAGAACACATTTAATTGTAAAACTCATATTTATTAAATATGTAGAATTCGTATTCAATTTTTTTAAGCCATTCCCCTCTAAAAATGTTAACTAGAAAAAAAAGTAAATACGAAATTTTACAAAATTTAACAGAAACAAAGTACATAAAATGCCGGATATTTATACTTTAAAGCTTTGCCACGAAACAAAAGCTCTCATAAAACAGCGTGTCGGATCTGAATATACAAATTTATAAAATCATCTTCTAAACGTACACCCGATAAACCCATCCTCGACAACTCAACGATAAATATTATGATGAAATTTATTTACCATAACCAAAATCATTTATGGCTGGTGTCAGGAATTTTTTTTGCAATGCCAGCCTATTTCAATTTGCGATGATCCAATCAAATTGAAATATTCTAAACTGACTAATGTGGGCGTGCCACTATAAAAAATGCACTTGAAATGCCCTATGACGCGGTTCAACACTCAATCCAAAATGTTTAACCTACTATGTAAGGCCATTGTTTTGATGCGTGGACGAAGAATAAACTACATTTTATTGGTGTTTACGCGATATCTAAAAACAAAACTGAAACAACACAAAATTTATTAGTAGGATTCACTTCATGAATTGATGAGTGTAATTTAACCGCAAATAAATATGCTGATACAATTATTAATATTTTGAAGCAATGCAGTAAGAACGTTTCCAATGTGGTTTGTTTAGTTGGAGATAATTGTGCAACAAATAAGGCCATTGCAAACAAGCGCGCCTTTTTTAATAGGTTGGGCAAGTTCTAAATTTAACTTGGCTGTTAAAAAAACGTTTAGAAGACTATCCTGTATTTAGAAACATTTACCAGTTAATGATAAGCATTTCATCCCCATTTAACATAGCAAAAAAAAGATTAAATTGACAGAATGAAGACCTATATGCAGAAGTATACAAAAAATTGGCAGTTTTTAATAAATGGAAAACTTATTCATTAATATATATATTTTTATTAAATCTTTATATACTGATGCCGCCAATTTGATGTCAACGCATATTCAAATACTTAGTTTACAGGCATTGTGAGAAAAGCTTAGGATCCTATATGATTTTCTCTATTTTAGCATATAAAGTCAATAACATTACTGGATGAAAGATGCACTTTTGATAAAATAAATGAAAAATATACAGATATGACAAAATATTATAAAATTGATGCGTCTATAGTCTAAAATCTAGAGTTTATAATGGCTTTTAAACACGTTATGAGAGAGATCGAAGTTATCTTGAATAGCTATGAAAGCTCCTTCTAAATAAATTTTAAAAAAAACATTGCAAATGAAACGATAAGTTTACAAAATCAAAATCCATACATTACAGCAAGTGATTCAATTTTATCAAAGACATCAAAATATATTTGTTTTAGTTTTATTCCTCCATCATCAAATATTGTTGAACGTTTGTTTAGTTTGTCAAAAAGAATTTACAGAGATGAATGATAAAGCTTGAACTTGAAAACATTAGAAAAAATTTTATATGCGAATTTAAATAGTAGTTTTTGGTCTTCTGAAACTGTTGGAAAGCCACTTTACATTAAATAAAAAAATATCTTTTAGTTCTTAATTGCTTTAGTATGTAATAAATACAAATAAAAAAAAGATAGCTAAAATCAAAAATTATACAATTTTTATTGTAAAAGCAGAGTAGCAAAAAACCGAATTATATTAGAATTGCAATGCTCGCTTTGAAAAATTGCAATCATTGTTTTGGTAGTTTTAAAACACGAAAATAGTTGCAATAAATGCATTCTTTCTTTTTACCGCACAAATATTTTTTGCAAAGAATTTCGAGTGTTCCTGTAAGTACCTGTATATATATAAATGCCGTAAAACGGAATAATTTTTCTTTTGTAGTGTAAAGTAGCAAAAAAAGCCTTTAATTAGATGCAGATCTTGTATATTACAAGTACTTTCTATGGGTCCAGTAGAAGATCAAACTTTTAAAAAAGTATTGTTTTTTTTTATTGTTAAATAAAAACAGCATAAAATGATATAATCTGTTTTTTTTGTTTAACAATTGGACAAAGTTAAATCCAATATTAAAGACTATTTTTTGCTGATTTAACATTTAAAGTTTGAGAGTTATAAAGATCATCGCATACAGAAGTAAATCTTATTTTTTGTATTTATTTAATAATTTTTCTTTGTAATGAATTTTATATAACGTTCGATCAAAAAATGATGAATATTTTTTTTCTTTTTTTATTTAAATATGACTTGATTGGCTTTAATTTTGTAAAATCTAACAGAAACAAAAAACAAACGTGCTTTTACGACATTCAGGTTTGGATAAATTGATTTAATATCTTACTGACGTTTCTTTTGTAAAAAATGCTACTTTTAGTTAAAAAAGCAATTACAACAATTGATTTTGAAGAAAAGTGCAAGTAAAATAATTGATTGCACAGAGTGCAAATTCAACAATTGATTTTATCTAAAGAGCACTTACAATAATTGCAAGCCGACAAAATTAATTACAATTAATTTTTGTGATACCCGGTAAATATGTATTTATGACATAAAATATGCGCTTCAAAAAATAAAGCATTTGAACTGCTCTATATACTGTTTTTTTATTATGTTAATATTTAATTGCTATGTAAAGCAATAGAATATTTAGTAATACGTAAGTATATAAAAATGGGCACTTTCTTTCTGCAGATTTTTATACAGACGCAGAAATCAATATATAAGAATACACAAATTAAAATGACAATTAATTTGAAAATTCCTTGTATAATCTTTGTATATTATACAATTACTATATTCCAAAATACTTTTCTTATAAAATGGTAATATTAAACACATTCATGATGTCAAGAAAAAAAAAGCAAACAAGGAATTATATCTAGTTTCTTTTTGTTTCAAACAAATGGAGCCACCTGTCGTAAAACCAGAATGGTTTTCTTACACTGCTATTTTATTTTACAAATATATATGTCGCTGATTGTAGTAGCCGTATAATATGGATGTGTATGCAATGTTTTTACAGTACAGTTATGTGTATTTTCAGTATAAGTAAAAAAAGTAGCAGTTGACGCCACACAGTTGTGTGTTTACATCCGCAGATCGTATGAAAGCCGTTATTCCATTAACAAAGCAGACATTACCATACTAAGCTTTTCCTTACACTTGTAATAAGAAGATACATATAATAAGGGGTTTATTTTAATTATAATAAAAAATGATTGGCGCATGCCAGTATAACATAAAACAACATTAAAACATTCTGAAGTAGTATATTGTTGTAAAGTTTTCCCTTTTGAAAATCTTAGTGTTTTTTTAAATAAAGTGGTCAGAATCACTCGTGTACCCAAAAAAACAATTTTAATCGGCATAAATCAAAAGTTTTTTTTGCACAAACATTTTATTGAAAATTTTTAATATTAGTTTTTGTTGTCAACAAACGATGCACAAAAAAAAGGCAACCCTTAAATAAAGGCGCCATTTTTGTCTAGGTGACGCTGGACCCTCCTGCCCCTCCCTCCTTGCCTTTGGATACGCCACTTGTAGAATATACTATTCAAATCCCTTAAAAACATCAATCTGGTATGAAGTCTATTAAACTTGAATTTTTTGTATCTTATTATAACTACATAGTATTATAAAATAACAAAAATACCGTTTTAAATACGGGAATAGCGTTAAATGCATTTTTTTGTTAAAATATGAGAATATTATACTAAACAAGCTTTAATACTAATATAAGGCGTATAAAAGACTATGCCTCTTTCTTATATAGTCATTTTATTGTATCCATTTTTTTGCGTATGACTCTTATACAGGATGTCCCAAAATCTTCAGACCATAAAATGAAGGGAAGGGGGGATCCATATTTTTGGTGAATAGAAAAATAAAAAATAAAACAAAATAGACTAGCTTTTTAGTGTTTAAAGGCAAAAAATTTTAACTAATATGGCAAAAAGAAAAAGTTTACTAACATTTACACATATATTCTACAGAAAAAACACATCTTCATACTGTCCACCAGATTTTATTCTTACTGAGTACAGTCGAATCAAAATGCTTTTAATAGACCCCACAAGCTTTTGCTCATTTATAGTATTAATTATAGTTGTAAAATTTACTTTTAATTCATCTAAAGTTTTTGGGGTATTTGAGGCATAATTTTGACTAAATATAACCTTAAGATATAAAGCTAGCGTGTATAAAATAGGTTATCTTAGAAGTTAATACCTATTCCAAAATTTTGATATTTTCCTTTCATCAAATTAAATACTTTATAAACTTATTTTTTCTGCTGCTGTATTGGTTGACGACCCTTATTGATGACCCGAAATTTTTGACATACGCTAAAACCATGCAAAAACAGTTTTGCTGCATATTTTTTACCTTTTTATCGGTTAGTGTTGCGCCTTTTCTATATTCATTTCTACTAAAAAAAATACGACCCAACAATCAGGTTATGGTAAATACTCTATTAAACATAGAGTTATTGCTATGCAAATCATCTTTTTCGCAATATTTGAACATTGGATGTACCCCAAACAGGTATATTTTGTTTTTGAACGTACCCATTACACTCAAAAATTGCCTCTTTGCCAAAAAAAAATATTTAATGGTAAAAACTCTTGTTCACAAATTTTTAAATCTATACTTGCGCAAAATTTAAAATGTTTGTAGTACTTAACTAGGTAGGATTGAAGAACTAAAAGTATTTGTAAAGATAAGCCTTGATTTGCATCATTCAATCTAAACTAGATTTTTTATTCCCATCTGTAGTAAACTTGTTCTGCGAGAAAAAGATTTACTCATCTTGATAAGTTCAAAACAGATTTGATGTAACATCCTTCTGGTAACTCTTTCTGTTTATGCATGGTTTTTTATGCACATCCCAACTCTTTGAGACGTGATACGTAATTCTTTATCTTATTCTCTGTCAGCTCTAGGTTAAAAATTATTCCCTTAAATACGCGCGAAATGTGATTAAAATAAGTTTGGATTTATATAAAGATGCACACTACTTACCTTTTTTAACCATTACAAGGCCGCATTTTCATTTTTTTTTCATGGTTTTAAAAATTACATTAAAAAAAAAAATTAACCACAAAACAATTTGTTTGCACACCTTCGGTATTGTTATAATGACTTATTGCACAAAATTTATTTTGTATTTACATAAATAGCGCTTTTTTCATTCTCTCGTATATTTTTTCACTTCTCTTTTACTTACATTTTTAAATTAAAAACGAAGGATGTTTTATCAAAGATTGCAACTATAAAAAAATGCCTTTACCCCATAAAATTATCCGTTGAAAAACCTGTCGCAGAAACCAATTTACAGAATATATTCATAACACTATAAAACTATAATGATTTAACGTGAATGGATTTTTAAGTTTGGTCTCATAAATAATATCTTTTATATTATTTCTATACTCTATTAATTCTGAAACTCTATTGCCATTTAAGCACAAAGACAAAAAAGGGAAATGATAAACAAAACTAGTTTTTAATAGGACTTTAGAATTACAAAAACAACATAGTACTGTTATAGTAATTCACCCTGTATGATCGTTTCTTTAATCTAAGCTTGTGTAATATATAAACAGATTTTGCGTGTGAAAAAGATGACAATACAATTAAAAAAAAGTTATATAAAAGCAAATGGCTCAATAAAAATCGTATATTTTGTACTAACGAATTAGAAAAACAAGACCATATTTTAATGAAAAATAAAGCAAAAAAATAGACACGCAACGTTTTTAATTTTATATCAGCATGAATAAACACACAATTTCAATTTCATTATATTCTTTCTTAAACTAGCACATACCTACGCCCGCGATCTCGAAAAAAAACCAAGGATACAAAACTATGTTCTGTTTTTATTGTAGAATAATAAACGAAAAATCCATGTACTGTTATTATAATTTTTTAGCGTCTTTTACGCTAATATTACGTTTAGACATGCTAGGCCACTCTGCAAAGGTTTCTGCATTTAAATAGGTTTTAGATGGGTTCTGAGTTAAGCAGAGTATACAAAAACGACAAAGTCGCATACTTGCTTTGGTTATATACCCTGAATGTTTTTCGGCATGAAATTTCTGTAAAAATTACATAAATGTAAAATCAAGTTTTTATTATGATGCTTGACTGCTCAAAAAAAATATTAAATAAAGAGCAAAAGTCCCCTTATCACTGCAAATATGCCAATTAACAGTAATAAAACTACCAATGTCTTTTTTGGGGTTCGCAAAGTCGGATACTGAGGTATTTTGTATTTTTTTGCACAAATTTAAATCCGGAAAGTTTGGGTACGTGGGATTTTATCCACTTTTTTAGACCCTAAATACAATGCCTTAGAGGTAGATATTATTTTTTTAGGTTTTGTGCAAGTAAGGGCTTAACTGGTTGACAAATTCATTTTAATATCGAGCCGTATCTACCTGTCCTGGTTTAAGTGCCCGTATCTACAACTACTGTAGTTGCAACTATTAATTTCGTAGAAGTAATGTAAGTAAAAAAGCTTTTTAATATTGTTGTTCTGTCGTATCGTCTATTTTAGGCGCGTAACAATAATTTTGCGATGTTGATTTTATCTATCTGTAAACTATTTTGTGTTTTTTTTATCTTGCATTGACACGTAGTACATTTTTATTTACTAAATTTTACGCATTTAACTTTTGAGCTGTTGCTTTAAAAGAAAATCGCTTTCTATTCTGCACCATAAGCATTTTAGTTTATGGTCTTACATTTGCGTTACAGTTTTTTGCACACGACTATTTTTAAGTACCCGTTACAGTAAAAGGGAACAATAAAAAGATAGTAGCATTTATTTACGGTATATTATCAAAGGGTATAAAAAATTGGCATCATATATTTTTAGCATAATATAGATTCAAGTCAAAAAATAACAAAAAAAAAACATCAGTAAACAGAATAAATTAGGCCTGTTTAAAAAATTTCTAATATTTTAAAAAGGTTTAAAACAAATGCTTTTTACCATAAAAACGCATAACACTATTTGCACACGGTGTTTAAGCGTTTTTTTTGGCTGTATTTTTATAGGTCGTATGGTTTTAACGTTCTTATATTATATATTGATTGTTTTTTTTTCTAATATATTAGTATTTTCTTACATACAGGGTTTTACGATCTATAATGTAGAAAAAAAGATCATTTAAGTTTTTTGCAACATTAATATTGTCTGTTGTTTTCATTTTTATTATATTTACCAAAATCGAAATACTTATGTTTTTCGAACATTCAAATTTGTAATTTGACGTTTCAACTTTAGAGAACTAGAATAAATCAGATGTTATACACAGTTAAACACGATTGAAAGTATACGCATTTACAGGGAAAGCACGCAAAATGATTTTGAAGCTATATTGAAATAGCGCAAACAATAAAGGCGTTGAAAAAAAAACTCATTGTCAAGTAATCTTCTACCATTTCTTTTATAATGCACTACCATCAAAGAACAATATCAAAGTGTATTGCATTTTTTCCTGTTTTATGGTTTAAAATAATATTTCAGGTGTTTCGCAGTTCCTTCCGTCTACTATGTTTTCCTCCTTTACCAACTTTTTTTCTATCGTATTAAGAAAACATATATATATGAATAGTATAAAGACTCAGTGGCGGAGCCAGAATTTTTTTTTTCGACCAGGGCTAGTCAGTGTTTTTTTTTTGAAAAAAGGTCAAAAAAACACAATTTAAATTGACAAAAATCTTAATTATTTTTTTCGAATTTTTTTAGTTTAATAATTTTAACTTTAAATTTATGTTTCAAAGTATCTTTGCATGAAACCCCCCCTCTAATTTAGGATACACTTTTTTCTAGGGGATCATTTGCCCTTCCTGCCCCCACTGGCCACGCCGCTGTACAGATTAATACTAACTTTGAATAACTCAAGTCCGAATAGATGTGTATTTGTGGAATGCGACATTGACTATTATAAAAAGCCATGTTATCTGGAGTTTGTATTTTACTTAAGTATATATTTTATGCAAGTAATCTCAAAAAAAAGTTTTATTAGATGTCGTTGAGATACCTTCTTAAAAATCCTACCAAATCTTGTCATAAAACAATCGCTGTTATATTTCGAGACCTGAAATTTGTCATTGTTCTTACTAGTGTTTGTTGTTTAGTGCCTGTTCTTTTTTTTACCCTGAAGGCTAACATTTAACTCGTCCATATCTAGAACTATAATATTTTTTGTTTGATAGGTTTCTTCTAGTTGTTTAATTCACTGGGCAGTTTTTTTGCGTATCTGGAGTACATCTATAGCATTCTTTTGTACCGGGACTATCCTGATCGCCTTTAGTAAATGGTGAATATTTCACGCAAGTAAAGATGAATGTGGTACAGATAGCTACTTTTTTTTATCATTCACCACGTGATCTGCAAATTTGCAAGCAATACAGCACATTAATAATAGACTTTTTATCTAATGTAAGACTGTAATTCATCATCCTTTTTCACATTTATGGCTCCACTTTTTAAGAGTACTTCTCTTCGCCCAAAGATAACTTTTCTAAAATGGAGTAAAAACTGCTCTGTAGAGATCTAAATACCGTATTTTTCCAAAAAAAGAACAGGGTCTAAAATAAATGTTCACGGTTTCGGGATTTTTTTTCATGATTTTTCAACTTTTTTTTATCCCCTGTCAATATTGAGAATAATTCTAGTCCCCGAGAAAAAGATATAGTAACGAGATAAAGAGCAGACTTGTGCTAAAATGCTTAAGGGCACCTATCTCAAATTCAGAACTATCAACAGCCAAACGAATACAAAGGACATGCGTTACTAGGTACATTAAAAGTGGTCATAGCATTTTAAGAGCTGTAAAAAAAACTACAGCTATGACAGTGGAGTAAAACCTCTGTATACTGATGTTGAAGAACATATATTTGGTATTATTTTAGATTATCGGGCAAACGGTCTCCCAGTGATGTATAAATTTCTAAAGGAAACGGCTATAGATTTTTAATAAAAGAAGAATCCAAGTTTTAATGATAAAAACTGACTAATGTTTATAAATCATATGCTAGCTAATTTGTTGAAACGCTATGGACTAACAATAAGAAAATCGAGTTCTACTTGAATTGAAAAAGAAGAAGATGAGATGCTATTTAAAGAATATACTTATCAGATAACCAAGACAATGAGAAAAACAAGTTTTCTAATGATGACGTTTACAATATGGACGAAACTTCAATTTTTTTGACTTATCGGGTGATATGCTGTCGATTTTATTATAGCAAAACACGTGTCAATTGCTGTAAAAATATGCAGTAAGCAGCAAAAGTACATATGCCGTTGTATCGAAATCTAATGGAACAGTCATCAAGCCTTTCTTTGATTTATACAAAAACAGTGTTCCAAGAGATTTGGTCGAGTTCAAAGATGAAATAATGCGATGTTGTAAAGATAATGCATAATTAGACACTGAAATAACGTATAAGGTTGTTGGTTTTCTCCCAACAAGCTCCTAGAACAAGCTTTTACTATTGGATAATTTCAGTGTTTAAAAGAACGAAGATATAATTTTTGAACTGCAGAAAAGAAAAATATCTGTATGTTTATCCCGGATGGATACACCGACATACCTCAACCTTGTGATGTTGGAATAATGAGACCTTGTAAAACATACATGAGATATTTGTATATCGAGTGGCTAATGAAAGATGGAATAGGAGCAGGAAGAGTTATTGAACCAGGAAAGAATCCACTTTGTATAAGGGCACGGAATAGTTTTTGCAAGCTTTCAAGCGATACAATTAAAAATGCATTTAAGAAGGCTAACGTGAAATTTTAGTATAAAAATCAATTGATTATGCTGCTTTCTTTTTTGGCTTAAAAAGATTATTTTTCTATATAAAAAGGAGCTTTTTAAATTTTTCGTTATGTTTGATTTAATTTATTTTTTATTTTTTCTGATTTATTTATTATTATTTTTCTTTATGTGCAATATAAAAGATATATCTTAGACTGACAAGGGGTCTTATTAATTGTTCTCATGCCGAAACTCACTAAAAAGTTTCTTCTTAAGGTTACCAATTTTAAATGTTCCTATTTTCGGAAAAATACGGTAGTGAAAAACTATGTTGCACAACTAATCTTGTGGTTAAATAAGATTAAAGTATTAGAGATTTCGTAAAACATAATTTAAAAAAGTTTGTTTTTTCTTAAGTCATTTTTTACATTTTGCCTGGTAGGTAATGTTGGGTTACAACGCTATGAAAGAAGCTTAGCAGGGTTTTGCTTATAAAAAAATGTTTTTTTAAACTTTGTTTATCCGGGTTTTAACCAAATCAGCACATTTGGTGCATTTTGCGCATATCAAAGTGTGCAGGGATGTCTAAATCACATGTTTAAACCATCATCTATAATGGAACGAAACCCTCAAAAAAATGCTTGTCAATAATCACTTAAAGGAAATTTAATACGAAAAAAGCATTCGACAAACAAAAATAACCAAAAAAGCATCATTTTTATTTTTATACTTGCGCAACATGAAGTTATAATGCCTGACTTATCCAACACTCAAACGCTTTATCCAGACGATGGTAAATCTACTCCGCCTTTACCCAACACGAAAATCACAGCAAAACCTTTACCATTCTCTCTGGTACAAAATATTCTAATATGGCATGTACAAGGGTGGAATCCTAATTTTTTTCTAGGGGGTCAGCACATCAAAAAACTTGATATATAGTAAGGGGTAGTCTGTATTTTTTGGTTAACAATAAAATGTTTTCAAGTTTTTCTTTTTAGTTTAAATGTATGTTTTTAGTCTAAATCTAAAGAAAAAAAAATAATAAATTGCCTTTTTTTCTTGAATAAACAGAACCAAAAAAACCTTTGAAATATATGGCGCTTAAAATAGACTGCCAATGCGCTTTTTCTTTGCTATATCGTTGTCGAATTAGCCAATGTATTGTTTTAAACATTTTGTTTTGCAAAGATATAAATTTAACTATTTTATTTTACTAACAAAGTTTTTTGACGTTTTATATTTGCAACTGTTTGATGCAGATAGCATTTTGATTGCAGTATACGCGCGTGTTCGTCACCGTGTTGACATACCTTTAAGTTGTAAATATGTAGCTTGTAACGGTTGTAGTAATAATTAATAAAAAGTGCCCTGTTGTTTTTTTAAATATGAGTAGTAAAAAATATACATACAGGGAGGCATATTGCCTGTGTATTTTTGCTTCTAAATGTTGTAGCAATCAACCTGCGGCTCTGGGCGAGGTTGCGCTATTATATGTATGCGAGGCAGCAGCTCGCAGGTATACCACTATTAAGTTAGTAAAAAATACCCTTTAAAGTAGAAAAATAGTAATGCAATACTGGCTTTAGTGCAATTGTGACAATGCAAAGAATATGATCTATTATCTGAGCAGTGTGTAAAATATAAGAAAAAATGCCTATATAGTAATTTTGTTGCAATAAAAAAAAGTATTACAGTAGTTTATCATATAAGAAATATAACAAGACACTCCATCAAACAACAGCATCACTTTTTTTGCACGAACTTGATAAAACACGCGTATAAAACCATGTGTTTGTGCGGACAGATTCGTTTTTATGATTTGAATAAAAAACAAAAAAATAAAGAGGTTAATTCATAATAGCAAGAACGATCAAGTAGACGTTAAAACTGTTTTTTGTACAAATTTTATTTTTTTGGGACAAAGCCTCAACCAGTATTCCCCTATGAACTCTGTTTAAGCGCAGACGCTTGAATTCATAATATTTTTATGTTATGCTGTACACAACCTGTCTAAAAAAACTCGAAATTTCGCCCTATTGTACGATCGCACGAATTTTGTTGTTGGCACGTCTGTAGAATAACCACACACGGGCGCTTCTATTTGTGGCCAAAGAAAACTGCACGCAACAAAATAGCAACAACTTTTGTTTGCAATTTAACTGAAAATAGGTAACACGATATGTTTATGTGCAAAAAAATGCTAGAAATGCCAATACTTGTATATATAAGATCACATTGTACTTTTCTAAGCTTTTTTTACGTATCTGCACTGACACCCGACTTTGGACCAAACCAGTACTCTTAAACTAACTGATAAAAAAATATGCATATTCTGCTAGCGTCTGACTTTTTTAATATCAGTTTCCTTTGTATTAAGTCAATTTTCTTGGTGTTTGATGCTTATCGTCGCGCCCCAATATCGTGTCATGTGCCATTATTGTGACAACAGGCCAATACACACCTTTTTAAGTGTATGGACAGACGGTAAATATCTAAAAAAAGCTTATTTTGAATTTAATAAATTATTAATCAAAAAAAAAATTTAATTTGTGTTTTTTTCTGATGTAAAGTAACGATTTATATATAAAAAAAGGTTTTAAATTATTGATTTGCTATAAAAATATTTTTCTAGTAAGAACTGAATGCCTTACAATATTAACTTGTAAATTTTGTAAATTTTGTTAAAATCGATTTACGTTAGTCTATCACGTTAATAACACACGTCACGATAATGGCGCGCGACATTAATCTGCTTTTTTCAGGCGAGGTTTACTCTCGAGGGGCAATGTGTCTCTAGATGTAAGTTGACTGACATCCTTTTGGCATCGAAAATAAACAGCTTAAACCGGTGACAAACACGACTGTCGTAAAGGCACCAGGGTGATTTAGCAAAATATTAACAAAGGTTTCATACGCACGTTAAGGCCATAGCTGGCGCTAGAATCTTATCAAAAAGCAACAGATCTGCCAGGTTGTTTTTAGATTTAGGTAACCCAGTTAACAGTACCATACTTTTAAAATCCTGCACAACTCAGTAATGATATGGCCATATTAATTTTAACTTACAAGATCTTACAAGTTCTGGCAGTTTTCTAAGACCATGACAAAACCTATTAAATATGCGATTAACAAAAAAAACCATTTTTTTTTAAATTAAATGAATGTTAAAAATATTGTACAAGAAGAACAAAAGTTTGCAATTTATGAGAGTCAACCCCCCCTGTACTCACAAAAAAAAAAAGTATGAGGGGGGTATTACTTCCCATCTCCCCGTCGAAACCCCTAAGATCGTACCCCTAGATACCACCCCCGGATACTAAATATAGATTTTACTGAGCAATACTATACATGGCGAATTTTTTTAAGTAACAAAAAAACTTAAGCCAAATGCAGCTTTTCTTTACAAAAGGCAAAAAAGGTCAGAGGATTTGAGACCTTCTTCCAAAAACGGTGTTAAAATCTAAAGGGGGCCAGACCCCATCCCTGGATACTACCACTGGGCAAGTATCTTTTGGCGTAGCATGAGCGTTATCACCATTGAAATTGAATTTTGTATTCTTGAAGACTCACACGGATTTGAAGAAATACACTTTCGTGGAAAATGTCAAAGATTTTGCATAAATCTGCTAATGAGTTAAAAAAAAATAGTATGAGATGGAGACTAGAAACTGACACCGCATACTTGATAGAGTGTAAAATCTGGATAATAAGATATTGTAGTGGAAAAACTTTGGACCGACGGAAACGATATTCAGATGAAACTTTAAGTGGTTTTTTAAAAAGATGAAAAGATTTTGCCTTACCGATAAATATTAATTAACAGTTAATTTTTCATTTAGTAAGAAAGATTGCAGTGCCACAAGGGGTTCAAGCACTGTTGTATGTAGAAGACATAATAAGTATAAACAAATTTATCAACGCTGTACGCAACTGGAAAAATACCAATAATACAGAAAAAAAGCAGTTGAACAGGCGAACACATGACAGATGCTATACAACAAGACTTTAAAAAGCACCGCTACTGCCCAATATGCAATAAGCCAGGGAATGACATGAAAATATGCCGGTATAACATAGACAATTATCGAGCCGATAAGAGAAATGTTATTTGCGTTATATGCAAGAAGGGTGGGTATTATTCTAATAAATATAATAAAAAAAAGTGATAATTGTATATCAAGCAGCTGAGATAAATAAAAATAAATATTCATATTTCGAATTTAATAGCAAGCAAGTGGTCGCTCTTGTAGACACTGGAGCAACAAACTCTATATTAGAACAGTGGTCTAGTTTTTTATTTTAATCCTATTATATTCTAGTAATGCGTTGATAAGTTTAAACTTGCTAACGGATTTCATATGTTTTGCAAAGATGCATTTTATAAAATTTGTAGGAAAAATGCAAAAAAGTAAAAAAGAAAGGTTTTATATTATTGAGAATACGCATGGAAAGAAGATATTATTGAGCAGGACAAAAAATGAGCAAATGCAAATAGAGTGAACACTATTACCATACGTGTGTAGAATCAACACTGTAAATGCACCTCCTGTAAATTAGTTAGGAACCATAAGATCTTATAAAGATCAAAAGGTCTTTGCAGTGTTATGTGATGACCTTGAAAGACAGGGTATTAAAACAAAAGCCAAAGTAAATGGCTATACCTTATAGTTTAGGTAATAAAAGCTATTGGGTTAATATAATTTAAGTGGATCTTCGAAGAGTAAATGATCTAGTTCCCCGGAATTGTTTTATGATACAGAAAAAAAAAGCACTGCTTCAGAGATTAAGAGATATGTAATTTTTCAAGGTAATAGATCTGCGTAATGGATTTTGGGAGGTAGACTGGAAATTATACGAGCAAGAGACAGCGTCATTCTTACGTGGGGAGGAATTAATAGAGTATATCAAAATGCCGCAGGGATTTTAGTATTTGGTTGCGGTATTCTAGATAAATATGAATTTGATTTACCAAGAATAATTAAGCATATCGTGTAAAGATACAAAGAAGATATTCCAGTCTTTGTCTTACAAAAATAGAAATTAATGAGAATTATGCCTGAAAAATAAAAAGACTATCTTTATATAACTTGGAATTACATAAAGCTAATTTTTCCATATGGGTTTTAAAAAGTGAAGTTTCTTGGATACAAAATAAGTAAAAACAATTGAAAGGCAACTAAAACAAATACCAAAGGAATGGCTCTCCATTTCCATCAACTACGGGTAGACTGTAAAGATTCAAGGTTACTAGACTATGATAGGTGTTAAGCAAAAAATATGACAGAAGATATAAGCCCACTATATATGATAGTTGAAAAAGAGGTCAAGTTTAAATGAACAGATGAACCAATGATCAATTTAACAAAATTGCTAATAAAAAAGCAAATATGTTATGCCTTTATATACCCGATCCTATTAAACGTTGTATCTTAGAACCAGATGCAAGTATAAGTAGACTTGGTGGTGTTCTTAGCCAGAATGACAGAAAAGTTGCATTTGTATCGAGACTGATATCACATGAAGAAAAGAATTTGATTACTAAACCGAAACACTGGCAGCTCGAAAGGCTATTTTTAAACAGTAGTTTTGGCATAAAGGTAATACTTATACATTGTGTACAGATCATATGTTTATTTGTGAACTGAAAAAGAAAAGTCGTTTTCGGCAACTGAAATAATTCAAAGATGACTAGCCGGAATAGTGAATCTTATTTGCATATAGCATATAGGATAGGCAAACAGTTGGCTGGTATTGATGCGCGTAGAAGGATTGAGCACAAAAATAATACGGCAAATATTGAAACTAGTCAGATAGATAGCGATGAAAACAATGCAAATATTATAAGTACGTTAGATAGATAGATAAAAAGTAATGTTCGATTAAAAAAATTTTTATTAAAAGACAAAAAAATAATGAAAAATGTAAAGCCGGCTTAAAAGGATAATTACACGGTTAGAAGGACGATAAATTTGGCTTATACGGGGGAAACGCAATTTACCAACGAAAAAAAATGCACTAACAAAACAAATTCTACAAATACACATTGAGAATAATCGCAGAAAAAAATAATTATAGACATATGTAGAAATTAAAATATTAAAACAAATGCATTAAAAAGTTGAAGAATTCTTCAGACCTGTAACACATGCTACGAGAGAGATGTCATATTTTTAAATAGCTGAAATTTTTTTAAAGTTGCTAGACTAAAACGTATTGTCGCGATTGACATAATGAACTTTTCTAAAATAAGTCAAGTGATTATACCCATCGATTCTGATAGCAAAAGAATTTGGCTTAACATGCTAATACAAAAAAACATGCAAAATATTGCAATTTATACAAAATTTACATAGTGAATTTATATTGCGACACTGCAATCTGACAACGGTGGAGTATATACATTAAAGGATCAGTTGGGTTGGTTCATATCAAGCAAGAAAAAGCACAAACTTACTATCCCTAATTATAATCATTATAGCGGAAGAACAAAGCGTGCTATTTGCACTATACGGCAAGAAATATGTAAATCTTGGTAACCATTACGAATAAGTTCAAAAGAAATCATCAAAATTTATAACAATTCTGTTTACAGAGCAATACAGTAGACCTACTAAAAGCACTTCAAGACGGAAATTATAGTAATATTAGAAAAAATAGCGATAAATATGTATCAGAATATACTATTTTATGCGAGCAAAATAACAAAATATAATGCAGGAAATTAAATATTTATAAAAAAGGAATTAGAAGTATAAAGATGGTAAGATTTTTGATACGGAAGAAAAAATTGTTGCTAATGAAAATGAAGTTCTCTTACAATAAAAAACAAGAATAAAGGGTAATTGCGAAGACATGGGACGCATCTGAAGCGCTTGACAAAGACAAGTTAAGTTACGACGCAATTGAAGATTCATTAAGGGTTTTTCTTACAACAAAAATGTGTGGAAAATTTGTTTGCACCGGATTAAAAAAATCAGCAAATTTGGTGCATTTTGCGCATAAAAAAGTGTGCAGAGAAGTTCAAAATCACATATAAAAATCACCCTCTAAGATGATAAGAAACACATGATAAATTGATTAACATAAAATACTTGATGGACATTTATTACGAAAAAAGCATGTAAACAAACGAAATTTAAATAAATAGTTCATTTGCATTTATTATGGTGACCAAGAAGAAAGTTTTAATGCCTGCTTTAATGATAGGTAAGTTTTTTTGTGGCACATATTTATCTACATTACAGGTCGTGATTTTTTATAAGGCCCAATTTTGATTTTTACACAAATTTAAGTATTATATATAAGTGTTTTTGTTATTAAGCATTGTTTTCGTTGTATATTCTCTATTTTTGTCTTTTCTTGTGTAAAAAGTTTTTTACTTTATCATTCTTTAAACCCAAAAAATGTAAAAGATTTAAAGATTCCCTCTATTGCATAGTTTTTATTTTTGTAATTTTGATTTTTTAAATTCGTATTTCGTTTATTTATGACTTTTCATAAGTTTTTACTTTTTGTTCTGAATCGTGTGGTTACTCTTTTTACGATATATTATACAAAAATCTGACTATCCTCGCTATGAAAAAACTGGCTACGCCTCTGTATACCACTGTAATTTTTTATCTTACTTTTTGCATAGACATTTACCATTAAATAATGAGCCACTGTACGTTTTTGAACTGTGACGAAGAACGTTTATATTGCACACAATCGTTTGTCTAATATGACAAAAAGATTCGAAAATAATTATTTATACATTAACTACATGCAGAAAACTTTTTTCTACTGCGCAGATGTACCCTTAAAGTCGCAAAAGACAAAACGTTATTGCAAAGACTGCATTAACTGTATTGTTTTGCTTCGAACTGTGTAGGGATGTTGAATAAGAGCGCAGTAATAGCGTAGAAACACTGTTAAGAGTATAATAAAATAACAAGGTATACTATATTAGAAAGGTAAGTCGTAATGATGTTGCGAGTGTTTTATTAATCATAATATAAAAAATGTTTGAAATTAAATTTCTCATATAGAAACATATACACAACCTTTTTATTAAATTACTATAGATGTATAACGCAATATAAACAATGCGCATCTAAAAAAAAGTTGTAGTCAAGCGGCAAAACATAAACCTATGTATTTATACTTAAGACTGTATTGTTTTGCAAGTGATGCTTAAAAGCTGCAGTAGTTATGTGTTACTTAATGGTGTAATAATAAATTATACAAGCAACAACGCCTTAGAGCTGCAGCCATTCAAAACTATTATTTTTGCATTTGAATACAAGCTGGAAGATTTGATTTGTGCAAGCAGTTTTGTATTTTGTAGCATGCGTATTTTTTACATACATAACATTTATACTATATAGGATAAAAGCACTCCATGTTCCATTTTATTAATTTGACATATACACTGTCGCTCTTTCTAACAAGAAATACGGTATATAATGCCACACCCCCTTCTATTAAGTATTTAATCAATTTTGATATCGATACCAGATCGAACAATATTTTGGAAAATATATCTATCCACGTTATCTACAAATGAACTAGCATTAAAAACAAATCCATTTTACCTGTTTACTAATGTAATACGTTATTACATTTGTCAGTAGACCGCGTACTGCAACATTTTTAAAAAATAACACCTTTCTTTGTTTTTTATATTATACCGGGTAAATAGCTTTTTAAAACATTTTTTCATATCTTATCTCGGTTTAATATATATAATCTTTGCATCTTGATATTTAAGAATGTAAGCAAAGGGAGCCTGGTTATAGTTGCTGTTTAATTTACTTAATTTGTTCTTAGTATTTTTTTATCATTCTCATTTAAGAAAAACAAAACATTAAGGTATTGTCCTGTGTAAGGGTTTGACTGTATGTACGCATATTTACCGTTTAACACTACAAAACATAATGGCAATTTATTATTTTTTTTACAATATTCGGCATAAACATTATTACACAATTCACGCCAAATATCCGGTTGATTGCTTGTAATTTCATTTGTGAAAAGGCATCATTTGCCATGTATTGTAACTTTGTTTTCGTTTGTTTTTTTAAAACTCTATTTATATTCCAACCGAGTAAATATATCTAGCCACGTCAATAAAAAATTCCATCTGTCACGTTTATATCAAGTCTTACTAACGCCGTTTTCTGTTTCGTACTATACGAAAGTGTTAAAGTACAGTGTTTTTTAATAATTTGAATGTCTTTTTAATATTCATGTTTTTAATTTTTTTTCATTCTGTATATAAGCAACAGATACTCGATTTTTGTGTATTTATACGGTATTTTGCATTTAGAATACAAGTCTCTTATAATTACAACCAAATATATTAATTGTTAATATAGGGCTAAATAAAAAATTATAACGTTAAGAGGAATATACGCATTGTATATCAAGCATTGTAAAACACCAGCGTTAATATTTTTTTTGATTTAAAAACTTGGCGATTTATATCAAAAAATAGAAAGCAAAACAAAGTTCACTGATAGGATATCATGCATAGCCGATGTATCTATTACCACACCTCTACTGCGCGGCTACCAATTAAACATGAGATGGATTGACATAATGACGTGACTACAAAAACCAGTTTTTTTAAAGTCTCTTATAAGGTAAGAGCCAATAGTTTTAACTAGAGCAGCTGAGAAAAAAGAACCAGAAACAAGTTATACAGATATATTGAAATACCCTTATCTAGATACTGTGCCACAAAATAATCGTAGCTACGTGGGGGACTTCCGTTACGGTTTTTGTATGTCTATATTAAAGTAGATATATAAGTATATTGTCTTTCGCCGTTTTAAGTAAACAACTTTATTATACAGTTACAAACAAACAGAAAATTAGCCTGGGACCAAAACATTCCTTTTTAAGCAGTTGTGGTTTTATTCAGACTGTCATTTTTCCCTGTTAACTAATCGATGCGATTATATATAAAACGCTAAACATTCTTTACCAAAATACATTAAAGAAAATGTTTTCAACATACAGTAGCAGTTCCGATAAATGACATGTGGCCAACATAAATGTTTGTAATAATAGATTAAAGTATAATTTTATACTATTCCAGTACAATAACGCAAAAAAATTGAAGGAACTAACGAAAATATTGACATTTTCGATATTATAGATTTATAAGAATATGCATTGTTACGTGATATAAATATTTAGGGGTTCATTGACTTTGGTAACCTACCTAAACAAGGAGGAACAGCTTATGGTAAACTAATAAAACCAAGCTATAAAAGGCATATAATTTTCACCCAGCTTTTAGACGTTTCAAAATTTCTTACACATTAAATATTAAATTTGCCCAAAATATATAGGCAAACAATAAAATTTTTACGTTGTTTTGGCTTTCGCGTATTTACTAGTAAAAAGAAATTCGAAAACGCAAAAATTAACTATAAGACTGTTTTAAATTTAAATTTTGCAAAGGTCGTCACATTGGTGTATGAAAAAAACTATTTTTACATGAAATACTTATTATTATTGGTAAGGTTTTAGAAAATGTTTTTTCACAAATAATGTTAATGGTTAGATTTACGCTTTATAAAATAAATTTTTAAATCCACTTTTGAAATACTAATCTTATAGTATATGCGTAGATTAACTAAAGTTGTATGTGGATATTGCTTATAGCTGTTTTTTATTTGTGTCAAAGGTTTTTGTTCGTAGTTTTGTATTCTTTTTATGTTTCAAACCCATTTCTTGATATTGCAGCGTGTGATAAAAGGCACAAAAATTTTACTTTCAAAAGCCAGAAACAACGAAAAATTCTTAAAAAGATTTTATTATCGTTTTAAACTATTATCTAACATCGCTGGTTTCTTATGTGCTATTTATGCATGCATTAAGTTTTGTTCCAAGACTTTTGTCTATTGAAACGACAGTTCCAAATCTACCCCGTTATCAATATTGCAAGAAATCTACATTATTAAAGCATTTTAAAAAAACTTCCGTGTGTTCTTTAGCCTTTGGCTTACAGTATTATATTCTTTTTGATATAATCTTTTTGAAAATGATCAGGTTAAAAAGATGACAAAATGAAATATATAATAGACACTTTACTATGCAAATTCTATTTGTTTCTAGCACATAGAAACCAAATGTGTCTACAAAAAGGCTTTATTATATAAGAAATCTCTTTATTTTACGATAAATACCCTATGCACAACAGCTGTTACAAATTTTTACCTTTTCTAAGTTTGTATCATTTTTGCATTTACATGTCATGCATTTTTATACTTTTTTGTCATTCGCTTTTTGTTAGTAGGCCATGATGCTGCCTTGCTTTTAAAGAGAAGTGCAACGCATCTATGTTAAAATGACCGGCTGCCTTATGTGAGCTCTGTATACGTACACGCTAATCACTTCGGGGCATTTATCACTTGATAAAAACTCTACTACATACGCCGTAATTGTGTTTCAGACGGTGCCATTTCCACTGAGTATATACGTAGCATTATATCTTGTATGCTATACTTAGAATGTATTCTTCTTTAATTGCCAGAGATATCTTTCTTCCGTACGCCATTTTACATCGAGTTGATCGGACATAAATACGCCAATAATTTTTATGTAAGTATCTTTCTAACTGTAAAATGCAAAAATAAAATCAATGGACGTCTTTTCAAAAGATTATGTATACGTCCCCAGATGTAAATTTTTATGACAGAAACATATCAAAGCGGTCTCATTGTTTAACTGCTATAATGATATTATAGAACCATTTCATTAATGGCTCGCGTTAGTTTTGACAATGTTGTTTGTCATAATAAAAATGATAGCGTAAAGTTTACGTATTACTGGCAGTTTGTCAGTGCTCAACACAATCCTGTGTATATTTCATAGCATTATTACATATTAAATATGTCTTGCGTTATTGCGTAAAGTTTTTAGAACATAGTCTGCATATACGGTATTATCATGGGTATAGATTAGGGATCAGATTTATTTGTTTTTTTTAAAAATAAATTGTCTAAATGACAATATGACGCAATTACTGTGTTTTTAATTTTACTACTAGAAGTTTACTTTTTAATATCTTTTGATCAAATATTTGATCTGACTTTTACAACCATTCAAATATTTGGCAAATATTTGTATTTAAATTTACTTTTTAATTAAACGAAGAAAAAAAAAGAGTATGCGAATTGCCGAATCTAGTAATAATTTGCCAAGTAAAACATCTGAAATGGTTTTTATGTCTTAATTATAAACAACTACGCAGTTTAAAGAGCATGAAAATAAATTAGTTAGCGAGAAAAATGATTTCGAAGAGAAGAGCAGTTTCACTCTGATGCAGTGAATTTATACACTATTTTGCGTAAGTAAAAACGGTGGATCTCAAATTTATACTTATGAAAGACCAACGGCGTATTTTAAAGATGAAGAAAAGTTCAATACAAAACCAATTAATAAAATAACTGATGAATTATATCAGCCAATCAGTATGCACTTGTAAATGCACAATTCATTATTATTTGAAGGTTTGGATAGCTATATTATATCATCAGAAGATCATAATGTAGAGGATAAAGAGCCAGCGTATTCAAAAAGTGATTATAATGATGATGCACATGAGTAAAACAACAGCTCGCAAAGAATAAATGCACACAGCAACCAAAAAGAAAAATATTAGATGAAAGGAAAACGAATATATTAAAAGAGTTTTGCCAAAAAAAAGAAACTTACATATTTTGATGACTCACGATTTGAATGCATAGTCTGCCAGACAAGCATAGTATGTTATACAGGTATAGAGGTATAGCCGTTTAAATCCCACATCACAGGAAAAACACATATTGAGAATTCAGCTATATTTGAGAAAAAAAAAGGAGGAAACTAAAATCTAAAGAAAAAAAAGAACAAATATATCAGTTCGATTCTCTAGATTTGTTTATAAGGGCTAATTTTACATTTTTTATTACAGATAACGTACATACACATGAAAAATTAAGATGAAAGCTTTATTTCCCGAATTATGCTCTCTAAATGGTATAGAAAAAAGCTGTTACCTGAAATTTCCAATGAAAAGATTACACGGATTTTTAGCTCTTTGCGAGATGTTCTTTTTTTTATCATGTTCGATGTATCAACTAATTCAACTTCAAGGAAAATTAAAAATATATTAGCAGGAGAACTAGATGAAAATAATGCATGTGATTCATATTAAATACATACAATTGAAGATAAAGATGTGATACTATAACCACATTTAAAGCGACTCAATTTATATTGGCTAAAATTTTAGATGATACAAAAAAGCTAAGTAATTTTAGGTGATTAGTAACAGATAAGGCTTCTTATTGCATCTCAGTGGGAAAGAAAAAAACGAAAATCTATCGAAAACTATGTCATATTAGCTGCTTGTGTCACGGTTTGCACAAATGTTCGCAATTTATACAAAGAAAGGCTGAAAAATCAAAACAGTATATTCGAGTGTTTAAAAACATATTTTCCAGAAATGCCAAGCTAACAAAAGCTTTCTCTGAAGAATGAAAGAGGGTTTCCAAAATTGCCCATGTATATAGGATGAGGACATTTTTAGCATTCATTGAATATGTTAAGAATAACTATGTTTTATTGCGAAGGTTTTGTGAAAATCAGTTGATGGATAGTGAAATACATCAATTGCATATCTCCTCGGAATTTCGGCATGAACTTGTTTTTATATATGATTTTTTGAATTGCCTACTATTATTAAGTCATTGGAGTCAAATAATTTGTCAGTGGAAAAACAAATTAATACTATTGAGAATTTTAGAAAAATGGAAATGCCAACTGATTACAAAAAAAACAGATCAAATTTTCAATACCAATCCCGGATAAAATTTTTCAAGAACTATAGTATTTTAGATTGTAACTGCAATGATAAATGCTTGAGATTTTCTCCTCTAACATCAGTTTCAGTAAAGCGGTCATTTAGGAAATACCGCCATATATACAATGATCTCAGAACAAGAAACAATGAAAATTCAATGAAATATCTGTTATTCGTATATTTTAATAAATAAATAGGTTCTTTTTTTTTAATTACGTGACTTTTTTGCCTTAATCTGATTTTTTTATTTTGTGCCCAAATATTTGATCAAAAAAATATTTTTCCTTTTATAGATCAATTGTAACAACCTATTGTTTTCTTTTATTGTCTTAGAGATATTGAACCCCATATTTTATCGCAAAAATTATAATCGAGACACTTTCTGGATCCCTCCACATTGTTTAAAAATAATTTTACCACGTTTTTTTTAAATTGTATCTATTCAATATTAATCTATAACTTGTTTTCACATACTTTTATTAAAGTTCAAGACGTCTACAAAATGGAACCGTGCATGTCTTTTCTGATAATACAATTCATCATAATATATTTGTTACTCTACATTAAAAGCTATTTAAAACTTCTCATTCATAATATTCTGCAAAATAGCTGGTGTATTATGACCCCCATGGGCGTATTATTTTAGTGTACTGAGTCTTTTATTAATTAAAGAGGCTCTTACGTGCTTTGGTTTTCTTCCAGGTCATTTAACAGTACAACCCTACATATTCTACTTTTTATATATTGTATTTTCTCAAAAACTGTCCGCAATAGACTTCATAATCAGAATGTACAATTTATCCTGGCCACCCTTATTTGTATTGAAGTTTATGCTGATTCATGCGAAATTTTTTCTTGACAGTTGCTTTTCGTATCATTCGGACTGGGTTTCTTTATGATTGTTTTGAAGGTCTTTTATTTTACCCTTAATGTAAAACCTTTATCGCCATCATTTTTCGTTGTTAGTACATTGCTTTAATCACTCACCATTGTCTACCATTTTTTTTCGTGTGTATTACTTGGGCTTTTTTTTATATATCCGTTGTTACTCAAATCTTAATCAAACATGTCTCTGTATGATATTCTGTTTTTTTTTCTCAGTGTAAATATGTTTTCGTCAAAACTCTTTTTTCATTTCTTTCAGTTGTATTGTCGTATGTTTATATTGATCGTCTGTCTTTACTATTTTATTTTGTCTTTTTTTTCACCATTCATTCCTGCATCTCTGCACTTATTTATTGTTTCATTGTACCTTTGTTGATCGATTATTCATTTATGATTTACTATTGGGAGGCGGGTTTACTTTTGTTAAAGTATTTGTAAAAATTTTCTCATTTATCTTTTTCTCTTTTGTTTCTTCCATGGTATGCTTTCTTCTTTTATAATGTTTACGAATATTTTTGTGTTTATAGCTACAGAATACTACCCATTCTTTTTACACTTTTTAGCTACTGATTTTTTTTAGTAGTTCCATCATCTCTTGCACAATCTTTGTTGCAATTTTAATCGACCCCGAGGCAGAATATACATGCCATTTCGACCTCAAAATGTCTTTCGTACCTTCTATGGGAGATGTATATTCTGTTAGTATCCCTGAAACCGTCTTTTAGTATAATATCTTTCATCCATTCTAAATCCCCTCTGTATTAGGGACCTGAATAAATTGAGATCTCAATATTTTACATTCATAAATATTGATATCTCTGTCCATAATCTTT